>BMAC01000361.1:472969-490481 GCA_014905375.1 Phtheirospermum japonicum | reverse complement strand
GATTGATAGTAAAGTTTTTTACTTTGATTGGTTTTAGACCGCACAGAGCAAAAAAATAAAAGGGCAAAAGTTGAAAAATAAAGTGAGTGAGTTTGTTAACGACTACCCCATTTGGTCACAAAYAAACTCACCGCTACGCTTTTAACTACTTYGACATTTTTGTATTAACTTTTGTTTTTATTTTCTGYATTTATGTTTAATACTTGGYTTTAGAGTGAGATTCATTAAAGTTTTTGTAGATTTTGTAGAATCGTTGAGTATTTGTAATAATTAAATTTGATGTCACGCTAAGGTGTGAAGTTTTAGTATATTGTTTTTCTTTGAAAAAGTACTTTAAAATTTGATTTTAAACATAAAAACAAAAAACTTCTTCCCGACTTAGAACTCATTGGAACCCAAGAAAGTTAAATTGATGGATCAAATTATACGGTATTATGGAAATAGCTTTTACAATAGGTCATTAATATTCCATTTTATTGATAATTAGGGTAAACCTTGACTGAAAGATATGTAAAGCTGTTACCAGAATGACTTGATAAAATGAGAAATTTATTAGGTGCACCTGGGTGCACATTGCTAGGTGCACCCTGTTTTACGTGATGATATATGATAGTTATACGTGATGATATATGCCAATTATATGTGATGATATATGTTAGTTATACGTGATGATATGTGTCAAAAATTTAGAGTTTAGGGTTTATTTTTCCATTTTAGGGTTTAGTATTACATTTTAGGGTTTAGTTTTCTATTTTTAGGGTTTAATTTTTTATTTTTCTTATTTAATTTTCCATTTTAGTGCCCCGACAAAAATCTATCATTCTTCCAGTTATATGTGATGATATGTGTCAGTTATATGTGATGATATATGATAGAAATTTAGGATTTAGAGTTTAATATTCAATTTCAGGGTTTAATTTTTTATTTTAGGGATTAATTTTTCATTTTTAGGGTTTAACTTTTTGTTTTAGGTTTATTTTTTTTAATTTTAGGATTTTAAATTTCAATTACTTGTGATTATATGTATTAGTTATATGTGATGATATGTACCAATTATATGTGATGATATATGACAATTATATACGATGATAAATTAAATTARAGMGTGCACCTTACAAGGTGCACCTGGGTCCACGGTATATTCTCTCGATAAAATGAATATTATTTATGAATATATTATATTATTATTTTAATTAATATATAACTACTATATAATTATAACATCAGCATATATTACTTTTTTAAGAATTATGACATCATCAAATATATTGAATCTTCATTGGGCCAACTCGTGCATTGCACGGCTTTGTAGAGCAAGTATCCAACAAGGCAGCAAGTTATTTTTAACAAAATATATAAGCAATAGCAAATCAATTAATTCTTTACTGTAAACTCTGAACATCGCACTTCTACAAGAAGCACAATTTCTACTGAAGGTAAATTTGTCAAAAAGAATTTAAAATGACTGAGATGGACACGCCTTGTCCCAACTAAATCAAGTGTGAACCATGACAACAGAAGTAAACACAATTATAATCATAGAATCGGACTTGGGATCCGTAGGTTGGGATTCCGAGTTGAGCCTATATTAATCAATCCTCCAAATCTGAGATTATCATCTCAACAATAAACAACATTATTATTATTATTATTATTATTATTATTATTATTATTATTGTTGTTGTTGTTGTTGTTGTTGTTGCGATGAAAAGTATTGACTCACCAATAAAGAGGTTAGACCACGTCAAATCAACTTCTCCAACTATGATCAACCTAAAAAAAAAAWAAAWTTATTTATACAACRCAGATATAAGTCCTACTATACTTAAATCAATAACCTTATAAATCTTATAAAAATGAGAATTTTTTTTAGGAATAATCAACTTCCAAAATTAGGTTATAAGTGAGGCTTGTGATATATATAGATATTAGATAAGTACGTCCCAAGATAGATTTTCTGTCTCACAATTATACTAAATTTCAATTATTAGAAACCATCTGATATTAAAACTCTTACTCTCTTAATTTACCATAATAATCATATTTTCAAACCTGGAACCTTCTACCATATTATTGACCTCCCGGAGCCCGACTATCATATTAACCATAATAATATATTACCATAATAACCTTGTGCACCGGGTCATAAAACATTCTATCTCTTTCGTTACCTTCTTACCATATTAGCGACCTGCCAGGGTCCAATCCCCTTCTTAAGCGACCTTTTTAATTATCTGGGCCGTTTATCGCCCAATCAACTAGTGCCTAATAATTTAAGTCAAAATCTCTGTTAACACCTCACAATAGAATATTGCCGACCCGATTATCAGCTTTCTTATCTTGCATAGCCGATTTCAGATGTCACATCAGCTAGTCTCTCATATTCTAGCTGATTGAAGTATGAAATAAAGTAGAATATAAAAATATAGAATTGTGCAAATGAAATGTTAGTCTTTAACAAAACATCACCATTATACTCATAAATTTAAACAATTTACTCATAATCTCAACACATAAAATATCACGTTTCATTGAAACCCTATTTCAACCATAACCGTAACCATAACCATAACCACGGACCATAGACCATATACCTAAAACCTCATCAACCATAAAAACCATCTTAAACCTCATAAAGCATCAGACCATATCCATATAGTCCATCATTGACTTAAATGAAAGTATCAACCCATATCCATATAAATCATCACCAACCTAATCAAGTACCAGCCCATATATTATAAACCATCATCGATCTAATGAAAGTGCCAGTCCATATCCATATAAAACATCGTAAACCTAATGAAAGCGTAAGCTCATATAAGCATCAATACATATCCATATAAAACTATCACCGACCTAATGAAAATATCAGTTCATATCAATATAAAACCATCGCCAATCAAATAAAAGTGACACCCATATTCATGTAAGACCATCGCTGACCTTAATAAAAGCATTAACCCACATATATATACCATCGCTGACATAATGAAAGCGTTAGCCCATAAACATAACAACCATCGCCGACCTAATAAAAGAATCAGCCCATACCCATAAAAGTCATCAGTGGTCTAATAAAAGCGTTAGCCCATATCCATATAAAACTATTATCGACCTACTAAAAGTATCGGCCCATATACATATAATTCTTTCCYTATAACCATATCCCTTCCATATAACCTTATAAACTATCCCCGACCTAAGAAATTATRGTGTCATAAGAATATTCATATAATCCATTTCATCTATTGTTCCAACCTAGACCAAGCTATACCATACCAAGACAAATAATCTATATCAAACCAAATAGACTAAATAAACTAAAATGAATAAAACATACCAAACTAAACAACCCAAATAAACTAAATCAAATACACCATACCGAGCCATAAAAACTAAATAAAACATAGTAAGCAATATAAACCATATCAAATCAAATATACCATACCAAATAAAATAGACCAAACAAACCAAAGTACATACATCATACCAAGCCATATAAACCAAATAAACCATATCAAACCATATAACCATTCCATAAAAAGATATAAGAAACAACCTCATTAGTTCCAACATAATAACACAATAGATATACTTGGCTAAGTGTAATATCTCTCCAAGTCTTCGTCATTCCATGTTTGRYAAAAACCTTTCCCGATCACTATCATCTAAATCCCCATTAGTATCCTCGCAGTCATTGTCAGGCTCCTCGTTATACTCCATCTCTTGTTGATGTAGCCACCTCTTATCTTCTTTAGCTTCCTCTGCATGGATATATATAATACTTCTATCCAAAACATTTTCATATGTATGAGCGGGCTTTTAATCAAAGCACTCATAGTCCCTCTAGTCTTGGCCCTTGAGTGAATGCTCTAACTTTCACCTCATATGTTGCGGTGGGCACCTACAAACTGGACTTAGTGAACCTTGCTACATAATCCTTTAGAGATCCCCCTTCCTTCTGGATTATTGCAAATAAAGATGTGAACGTCTTTTTGTGCATCATTGCACTTGCAAAGTGTGTCAAAAAGAGGACTTCAACACCTTAAAATTGGTAACATTTCATAGAGTGAACTGATAAAATAATTCCTATGTAGGTCCTAGTAAAGTAGATAAAAAATCCCTACATTCAACATCATTGATGTACTTCCTCAACATTGCCTCATTCTCAAAGCGTTGTATGTGTCGGGTGGGATCCGACAAGCCATCATAATGAAAATTAATCCCTTATACCCCCGAGGTAAGAAAAACTTCAATAACTCTTGTGGAAATGGGTGATGTAACTCCCACGACTATTTTTGCAAGGCTTTCAAGGTTGCTTGCATGTCCCACATCACTCTTGAGGTAGTAGGTGTCTTATCATCACCAGCATACCTAGCTTTTTTGCTTTTGATTCTTGAAAACTTCATCATTAGCTCACCAATCCTGATGACCTTCTCCATTAGCTCGCCGATCCTGACAAACTCTTCCATCAGCTCGCGGATGCTTTATACCTCCTCCACTAMCTTGCGYATCGTTGCTACCTCTTCCATCAGCTTGCAGATACTTGCTACCTTCATCAGTTTGATCTCCCCATAATTCATCATCCRCATCCTTCTAGTTCCTCTACCTCCCTATATTTCTCTACTCTTTTCCCTCGGAAAACCCTACCTCCATAATCTCTTACAATGCCTCAAGTGATATTACATCCAAAAGTTTCCGTAAGACCCCATTTTAGATGCTGGGAATTTATGTCCCCGCCATGTAATTCTACTCATCAGATCCTACTTTAACCAAGGCCTTACTCTTCATGTTCAAGGTAGGACGTATTGGGTTGATTAGCTCTCCATCTCCCAATTTTGTTTTGAAGTTTGCTTCCTATGGTGGGGTTTTGCCTTCAACCCCTAGTATACGGAATAGGTCAAGAATAGTCCATGATGGACTCTTTCTTTTTATCCTCATTGACTCAAAAGTAGCAGTCAACATCCTCAGTCTTGATTTCTTGACACTGTGAGTTCCTTCACACACCCTCTGCAATGCATCTTATGCATCTTTTGCCAACTCACACTTTTTAATCACTTTATAGTATCTTGAATCAGCATAGCCATAGAGAGTGTTGATAGTCTTGGAGTTCCAATTGGACACGGCTAAGTCATCAGTCTTCCACTCTTCTTCTCTGTTGATGATGGTATCATCATCAACATAAGTAATGCTTGGTTTTTCCCATCCAACCAGTATGGTTCTTCTTGCTCGTTCATGAATGGTCTTGATGTGCCACCTCATCCTTTATTTTCAGAGAATAGTTATCGTCATTAAGGATTAGAGGTCGCGGATTTCCTTGAGCATCCATATCGTCCTACAAAATAAGGATCAGTATACTTAGTAAGTCAAGTATTTGGTTCTAAATGCCAATTGTTGTTTTGTAGGTCTATGGTTATTAAATAAGTATCAGTAAAAAGATGTTAAGTCTGGTGTTAATAACACCAGAATTAACACCACACAATATTTAAATAATAAGCAACGGAATAATTCATAAGAATAAAAGAACACAAAAAYTTAATTTTGTAACTGTTTAGCACGAATTTGTATTGGTTTTTATTAGTATTTTAGTTTATTTTTCTTATTGTTTTTGGCATAAGTTGAATTGATTGAMCATATTTTCGTATTTTCTTATCTCCAACTTAGTCTATCATATTTTAATTWTAATTATAATTAATTAATTTTATGTTTATTATAGGTATTTTAAAGTGTTTTGGCCTGAAGATAGTACAGGGTGGGCCTACGAGTGAGGTTTCAGCGAAAGCAAGCCTCGATTTGAAGTATTTAAGATGACACTGGGTACTAGGCCGACACTGGGTTACCTAGTGTCCGAATGCTGCCGACACTGGCTGCCCACACTGCTGACACTGGCTGCCAAACACTGGCTGTCGAGCGCTGCCGACCCTGGGTAGGCTGCTGCCACTTGGTTACCCAGTGTCCGAGTCATTGCTGCATTTGATGCCCACGTCGACCGATGTGGCTGTCGATGCGCCCATCGACGCACCCCCTGTCTATGTCTATGCCGAGAGCTGCTCGCGTCCATCGACGCTTTATTGACGCCAATGCCCGCGAACGCTTTCTCGTGTTGATCCTAAACGCGTCGATCGACGCACCGATCGACGTGACTGCCCAAAAATGCATTTTTAGGGTTTCCTGTGCGCCAAGTCATGAAATAACTATATAAACCCTTCATATTTCGGATTAAACATACACCCACGACTCAAAACACTTACCTAGGGTTGAGAAACCTATTTTTAACACCCTACAATATATTTTCGAGATCTACGTCGAAGATTCAAGATCCGAAGCACCAAGACGAAGACYTTCGTTCAAGTTCCYATTTTTCGGCGAAGASCAACCACCAATAACCCGAATTTGCAGAGAACTTTTAGCACCTTTAGTTATTTAATAAGTTCTCTAAACTCTAGTTATTCTTTGTTTAATTCTAGATAATTTATGTTTAATTATTTCTTTTCAGTTTTTAGTTTCGTTTATTTATTTCGAATCGTTTGAACCGTTGAATCGCTGAAGCTTTGAACCTTAGATTTCATTTTTAATAATTAATTTAGTTGTTGCGTTTTACTTTCGTTCATGCTTGGTGATGAGATTGTCCATGCTTAGTTTATTTATTGCTTATGCTTGCTTAATTAGTTTATGTTATGTTATTGCTTGGGAATTTTATAATTATTTTTGTTCTTGAGAATTCATATGCTTGATAGTTGTAGTAGTAGTTCAATCCATGCTAGTCAATTATAGTTGGTTAATTAGTTTAGTTTCAATTAGTTTAAGATAATTAGTTATTGCTTTTCAATCTAGTAGTTGATGATTTTCAGAAATAAACTTTATATTAGTTCTCGTGTTAAACATTGTGATTAAATAAAAATTAGAAATTCCGAACATCAGTCCTTGAGAAACAACTCGAGTTAAGCTTGTCAACCTACATGCGATCCCGTTATTTTGCGGGCGTGCTATTAGATTTCTGAAAATTATTTACAAAGTAGGCACACACAAAAGCTTAAATTAAAAATTGGCGTCGTTGTCGGGGACTGCTATAGGTTTTGATAATGTTTGTTTGTGTTATTTGCTTTTCCATCTATTTGATAAAGGTTCTTTGTTTTCCACTCGATGCGTTGATGTTGTTTGATTTTGATGCTAGGACGCCGAAGTCTTATAAATGAACTTGCTCCATATATAGACAACATCAAACAATTTGGGAGACCGAGAAGACTCTTTCATTCCCCCGACGCAATTAATCGTGATACAAATTTGGCCAATATGTCAAATACTACGCKTATTGGAGGCCGAGGACCAGGAGGAAGAMGAGGAGGACGAACGAATGGTGGCCGAGGGCAAGGAAATAACAATAATACCCCTCTATGCTACCAACCATATGGGATGCCACCTACTGATGATCTAAACTTTGGAGACCCACCGATTCTTGATCCCAATCAAGCGCATAACGACAGAAACAAACAAAGGATCAATAAKGAAGAGACTCAAGAAGYAAACCATTTCCTCAACAATCCAAACAACGGGGAGCCCCAAGGCKAAGATAATCGTCAAGCAGTGAATCAAGGAAATCAAATCAACKATCCACAATACTTTAGGAATCATGCGGAAGCTCAATCATACAATGCTCGTGCAAATGAGGAGTTCTTATGCAACCAAGTTGGTAATGGTGGGCCCCAGCCCCAAAACAACAACAACACAATGCGAATATAAATCGGGAGCGAGTACCGAATCGTTTCCAAAATAGATGAGGAGGATGACAGTACAATGATGGTGAAGACGACGATGCACTGGACGATGAATATGAGGGTGAAAACAAGTTTAATGAAGATGATTATTATGAGGATAGGGAAGATTTTGGAGGAAGACGTGCCCCTCGATATCAAAACATACGAAAACAAGATGACCTCTCATGCCCAACCATTGGACCATATAGCTCAGTGATAGTTTTAGTCCAAGCGGTTAGGAACTACAATTTGAGGACCGAAGATTTGAATAGACTACCCTCTTTCTATGGTTTTCCGAATGAAGACCCACTCGAGTTTGTTCGAGAGTTTTACATAGCATTATCTGGGATTCAAGATCGAGGACTTAGTGAAGGACAACTTAGAATGAGATACTTCCCTAGTACCCTGAAAGATAAAGCGAAACGATGGTTCAATCAATTACAACCTAACTCCCTAACAAATTGGGAGATGGTTTACAAAATATTTGTGGGAAGATTTTACTCAGCCTAAATAACAACGAAGTTGAGGAGGGAAATTTCCAACTTCAAGCAACTGGATGGCGAATTGTTTCACGAGGCGTGGGATCATTTTAAGGGTCTCCTCAATGCATGTCCACACCATGGTAACAGTGACGAAATGGTCAACAATTACTTTTATGAAGGATTATAGCCGAATTTCAAGCAACAAGTGGAAACACGAGCAGGAGATTTRGGGGGCTTAGCCMCYGAGGAAGCACGAGATKTTTTTTAATTAATAAGTGAAAAGTCGAGGCAAACGAGTTCAAGGCCTCGAAAACTTAGAGTGAATGAGGTTTCGCTTGCACGAGAAGAGGATGATAAGATTGAGAAACTCACGAAGCAGGTCGAGTTGTTGACTAAAATGATGATGAAGTAGGAGGAAAAGAAATCACAACCTTCCCAAAAAACATGTGGAATATGTGGAGCATTTGGACACGGAGCAAATACGTGTCAAGTAATATTCGAGGAAGATGGGGACGTCAAGGTGAATGCCATTCGAAATTTTCAATCCAATAATACGGGGCAGAATTTCACCTATAATCATGGCGTTAGCGATCATCCAAATTTGAAGTATGGTCCTGGGAGTCCAAACTTGTGCCAATGCCCAAACAAACTGACCCTAAATATTTAGCACCACCACAACCACCGAAGGGGCCAGCACCAACTCCAGTCCAAGCGAACGATCAACTCTTAATTTGGTAGCAAAACCAAGTGACTGAGACGCTCCAAAATAGGGAAGGGATTGAGAAAGTAAACGCAAGGATAGATGATATTTCGAAAAAAATGCAGGGGATGGAGACTGAGCTTACTAAGACTATGCAACAAATTGCTAAGGCCACTCTTGAGAACACTAATAGCTTGATGGAAGTGACCACTGGCTTAAGGAAGGTCGAGATAGTGGTGGGGAAGCTTTTAGCCTCTATAGCCCCATTATTGGAATATAAGGAAAGATTTCCAAGCCAACCACAGCAAGCCTCAGCAATTAAGGTCCTACGTAGTGGCAAGGTAATCGATAATGGTATTGAGTTACAAGATGAAGGAGACGTAAAAATGACGAATATTCTAATGCTGGAATCTCCAACGGGAGATGAATCCAAGACAACAGAACAATTGCATAAGACACCAAACCCTTACATTCCGGGATCTTTGAAGGGGAAGCTCACGAGCAAAACTCCCACTTCGCCGATAGTCGAAAGAGTTCCATTTKCAAGRCACCTTCGATCGGCAAAACAAAATAAGAAGTTCATGGAGCTTTACAACTTTCTGAAGAACGTCAACATCAAACTTCCTCTTTTGGATGTGATCAAAATGATGCCGGCATATGTGAAGTTCTTCAAGGAGCTTGCTACAAGACATAGGCGTTCGGTGACAAATTAGTATGTTCCTCTAACGAAGGAGGTGAGTGCGTTATGTAATCACCCGCTGCCTATGAAGGAGGACCCTAGAAGCTTTTTTGTAAATATTTCATTAGAGAATGGGCAACAAGCACGTGGAATGCTTGATCTTGGCGCGGGAATTAACTTATTACCGCATTCCCTTTATAAGCAATTTGAATTAGGACCCTTGAAACCGACAAAAATGCGTCTCTAGCTGGCGGATCGTTCAATTCGACACCCATTAGAAATCATTGAAGATGTTTTGGTTAGAGTGGGTGAATTGATTATTCCAGTCGATTTTGTAGTTTGGGATGTTGGGGAGTTGCCGAGTGACGATAAGGGGCATACTATTGTTTTAGGCCGTCCGTTTTTGTCTACCTCCCATGCTGTGATTGATGTGAACAAAGAGAGGATGAGCATGTCTGTTTTAGGAGAGACGGTCACCTTTTCGTTGAAAGATATGAATAATTGCCCTGCGCCATTAATGAGGAAAGAAGAATGTTCGTTCGTTGACCCGGTAGATGCATGCGTCCAAGAGCTTAAAAGCATAACAGTTTTGGACGATATGGTAGTTGAGGACGACAATGACTTTCTAAGTTTGGAGGAGATAGCCAAGCTATTTGGAATTGATTATCACAACATTGGAGCTGACCTTGAAATTATAGGCCCCAACGAAAAATTTGAGATGGAGTTTCAAGAAAATGACATGGTGGAGTTAGGTGATCCACCTCGAGCCGAGCATTAAATGTTGAAATACGTCGATCAAGCGACGTTAAATGTTGCGCTTCTTGGGAGGAAACTTAAGCGTTAGTTTTTCTTTTTCTTTAATTCTTCTTTCGATTTTTATTTAGTTTATTTATGTTTTTATTGTGTTAATTGCCGTCGTACGTTTATGTGTGTGTTAATGTGCAGAAAATTCAAAAAATTTGGACAAAACTAAAGACTTAGCGGTACAATTGCGGTAACCGTTACCGCTAGTCCTTCCGTTAGAACCTATCACTAGTCACTAGCGATCACACTGAACCTACCGTTATGCGCAAAACCAAGTTTAGCCGTAGTCTGGCAACCTTTTGATGAGCTGCAATCCAGCCATTTACGACATTAGGACATAATCCGGCCAAATCAATTCCAAATGATGTACCACCGGGCACTTGCGCAGCATAATTGACTACAATCATAGCTTGTTTTTGTTATTTGCTTTATTTTGTAGCTTTTATTCAAGACATTCCAATCAAGCGATTTAAAAAGAGGGATTATTGCACAAGGGCCTTTTGAAGGAACTCAATTATCGATTTTTAATTGATGTTTTCTTATCTCCCTTGTGCTTATTTTCTTTATATTTATGACAATCGGGAGATTGCCACGTTTTTAAAGAGGGGGATGGTTGAGTGTGAATTATAGTTGAAATTTGTGCAGTTTTTAAAAAAATATGTGGGTTTGTAGTGCTAAATTTTACGTGATTGATCACTATTTCTACACTGAATTGTGTTTGTATGGCATGCCTGTCTAAGTTAGCTAAGTATGATTTGAGGTTCTAGTCTTTTGAGCACGCATAAGTGCCTAAGTTTTTCAAAATTTATTATTTATATATTGTAAATGGTACTTGTACGCACTTGATTTCGCAAAACCTTAAAAGTAGCGTCAATTCAAAACTTTTTCATGCAAAAATCTTGTGAGTAGCCTGAGTGATTATCATCTTTGCATGTGTTTGAATGAGTTCTGTTTTGATATCTCTTTGAAACCGCTGTGTGTAGTTGACTTTTAACATGACGTTAAGGCACAAATAAAACTCTATTCCGGCCATATCCATATATATTAGCCACTATAAATTCCAATTAAGCCAATCATAGCCAAATAATCCATTTCCATTAGCCATGAGTGACTTTTGAGTCAACTCCTGCAACTATTAAAAGCGTGGGGTAGGAGGAGTTCGTTATTGGTTAGTTGAATTTTGGAAATTTACCAAGGGATTTATGATTTTGTAATAGTATTGTGGACCACCATCCTTAAAGACAAAAAAATATAAAAATAAGAAAAAGATCCCATAAAAATAGAAGAGGGACAAAATTAAAAAGAAAAAAAAATGGTGAGTCTAGTTGAATTGTGTTAGTCATTTGTCTACGCGCTAATGAAGGCTTGTGTTTTATTGTTTATTTTTTTATGAAGCCTAAAGTTTGGAGGCAAAAGAGTTGTGTAAATGTAGAGAAGCATATTATAAGCTTCTATATTGTTTAAGTYMTTCGAGCGAAAAGTTGGTTTACGTTTGCGAGTTGAGAAATAGCCTAAGTTAGAYGCTACGTTATGAGAGTTTAGTGAGGTTTTCTTTTGAACGAGGTGAAGKAACTTGCTTCAAGATAAATTTAGGTTGAGTGAGTAATTGATCACGTTAGATCGTGAGTTAGCCACACGACTTATATATTCCATATCCGTCCAAAGAGCCTTACATTACAACCCGAAAAGACCTTTTCCGATTCTTANAAAAGATATAAGAAACAACCTCATTAGTTCCAACATAATAACACAATAGATATACTTGGCTAAGTGTAATATCTCTCCAAGTCTTCGTCATTCCATGTTTGCAAAAAACCTTTCCCGATCACTATCATCTAAATCCCCATTAGTATCCTCGTAGTCATTGTCAGGCTCCTCGTTATACTCCATCTCTTGTTGATGTAGCCACCTCTTATCTTCTTTAGCTTCCTCTGCATGGATATATATAATACTTCTATCCAAAACATTTTCATATGTATGAGCGGGCTTTTAATCAAAGCACTCATAGTCCCTCTAGTCTTGGCCCTTGAGTGAATGCTCTAACTTTCACCTCATATGTTGCGGTGGGCACCTACAAACTGGACTTAGTGAACCTTGCTACATAATCCTTTAGAGATCCCCCTTCCTTCTGGATTATTGCAAATAAAGATGTGAACGTCTTTTTGTGCATCATTGCACTTGCAAAGTGTGTCAAAAAGAGGACTTCAACACCTTAAAATTGGTAACATTTCATAGAGTGAACTGATAAAATAATTCCTATGTAGGTCCTAGTAAAGTAGATAAAAAATCCCTACATTCAACATCATTGATGTACTTCCTCAACATTGCCTCATTCTCAAAGCGTTGTATGTGTCGGGTGGGATCCGACAAGCCATCATAATGAAAATTAATCCCTTATACCCCCGAGGTAAGAAAAACTTCAATAACTCTTGTGGAAATGGGTGATGTAACTCCCACGACTATTTTTGCAAGGCTTTCAAGGTTGCTTGCATGTCCCACATCACTCTTGAGGTAGTAGGTGTCTTATCATCACCAGCATACCTAGCTTTTTTGCTTTTGATTCTTGAAAACTTCATCATTAGCTCACCAATCCTGATGACCTTCTCCATTAGCTCGCCGATCCTGACAAACTCTTCCATCAGCTCGCGGATGCTTTATACCTCCTCCACTAMCTTGCGYATCGTTGCTACCTCTTCCATCAGCTTGCAGATACTTGCTACCTTCATCAGTTTGATCTCCCCATAATTCATCATCCRCATCCTTCTAGTTCCTCTACCTCCCTATATTTCTCTACTCTTTTCCCTCGGAAAACCCTACCTCCATAATCTCTTACAATGCCTCAAGTGATATTACATCCAAAAGTTTCCGTAAGACCCCATTTTAGATGCTGGGAATTTATGTCCCCGCCATGTAATTCTACTCATCAGATCCTACTTTAACCAAGGCCTTACTCTTCATGTTCAAGGTAGGACGTATTGGGTTGATTAGCTCTCCATCTCCCAATTTTGTTTTGAAGTTTGCTTCCTATGGTGGGGTTTTGCCTTCAACCCCTAGTATACGGAATAGGTCAAGAATAGTCCATGATGGACTCTTTCTTTTTATCCTCATTGACTCAAAAGTAGCAGTCAACATCCTCAGTCTTGATTTCTTGACACTGTGAGTTCCTTCACACACCCTCTGCAATGCATCTTATGCATCTTTTGCCAACTCACACTTTTTAATCACTTTATAGTATCTTGAATCAGCATAGCCATAGAGAGTGTTGATAGTCTTGGAGTTCCAATTGGACACGGCTAAGTCATCAGTCTTCCACTCTTCTTCTCTGTTGATGATGGTATCATCATCAACATAAGTAATGCTTGGTTTTTCCCATCCAACCAGTATGGTTCTTCTTGCTCGTTCATGAATGGTCTTGATGTGCCACCTCATCCTTTATTTTCAGAGAATAGTTATCGTCATTAAGGATTAGAGGTCGCGGATTTCCTTGAGCATCCATATCGTCCTACAAAATAAGGATCAGTATACTTAGTAAGTCAAGTATTTGGTTCTAAATGCCAATTGTTGTTTTGTAGGTCTATGGTTATTAAATAAGTATCAGTAAAAAGATGTTAAGTCTGGTGTTAATAACACCAGAATTAACACCACACAATATTTAAATAATAAGCAACGGAATAATTCATAAGAATAAAAGAACACAAAAAYTTAATTTTGTAACTGTTTAGCACGAATTTGTATTGGTTTTTATTAGTATTTTAGTTTATTTTTCTTATTGTTTTTGGCATAAGTTGAATTGATTGAMCATATTTTCGTATTTTCTTATCTCCAACTTAGTCTATCATATTTTAATTWTAATTATAATTAATTAATTTTATGTTTATTATAGGTATTTTAAAGTGTTTTGGCCTGAAGATAGTACAGGGTGGGCCTACGAGTGAGGTTTCAGCGAAAGCAAGCCTCGATTTGAAGTATTTAAGATGACACTGGGTACTAGGCCGACACTGGGTTACCTAGTGTCCGAATGCTGCCGACACTGGCTGCCCACACTGCTGACACTGGCTGCCAAACACTGGCTGTCGAGCGCTGCCGACCCTGGGTAGGCTGCTGCCACTTGGTTACCCAGTGTCCGAGTCATTGCTGCATTTGATGCCCACGTCGACCGATGTGGCTGTCGATGCGCCCATCGACGCACCCCCTGTCTATGTCTATGCCGAGAGCTGCTCGCGTCCATCGACGCTTTATTGACGCCAATGCCCGCGAACGCTTTCTCGTGTTGATCCTAAACGCGTCGATCGACGCACCGATCGACGTGACTGCCCAAAAATGCATTTTTAGGGTTTCCTGTGCGCCAAGTCATGAAATAACTATATAAACCCTTCATATTTCGGATTAAACATACACCCACGACTCAAAACACTTACCTAGGGTTGAGAAACCTATTTTCAACACCCTACAATATATTTTCGAGATCTACGTCGAAGATTCAAGATCCGAAGCACCAAGACGAAGACGTTCATTCAAGTTCCGATTTTTCGGCGAAGACCAACCACCAATAACCCGAATTCGCAGAGAACTTTTAGCACCTTTAGTTATTTAATAAGTTCTCTAAACTCTAGTTATTCTTTGTTTAATTTTAGATAATTTATGTTTAATTATTTCTTTTGAGTTTTTAGTTTCGTTTATTTATTTCGAATCATTTGAACCGTTGAATCGCTGAAGCTTTGAACCTTAAATTTTGTTTTTAATAATTAATTTAGTTGCTGCATTTTACTTTCGTTCATGCTTGTTGACGAGATTGTTCATGCTTAGTTTATTTATTTCTTATGCTTGGTTAATTAGCTTATGATATGTTATTGCTTGGGAATTTTAGAATTAATTGTGTTCTTGAGAATTCATATGCTTGATAGTCGTAGTAGTAGTTCAATCCATGCTAGTCAATTATAGTTGGTTAATTAGTTTAGTTTAAATTAGTTTAAGATAATTAGTTATTGCTTTTCAATCTAGTAGTTGATAATTTTAAAAAACCAACTTTATGCAAGTTCTCGTGTTAAACATTGTGATTAAACAAACATTAGAAATTCCGAAAATTAGTCCTTGAGAGACGAATCGAGTTAAGCTTGTCAACCTACACGCGATCCCGTTATTTTGCGGGCGAGCTATTAAATTTCTGACAATTATTTACAAAGTAGGTACACACAAAAGCTTGAATTAGTAATTGGGTATACAAACTCGAAAATTATAATACTTTAATTTGTTTAAGATCAAATACAAAATCATCAAGTAATATATGAAAAGATTAGCATCAACACTTGATACTAAATACTCACGCTATGATGATCTTCTTCGTTGGTTACGCAACTTCAAAAATGTATGAACTGTGGACCACGGCTTCAAGAACAACTTGTACTTGTGTTCCCTGCTGCGTGAAAGTCGTGATCTTTACACGACTACTTATCCTCTTAAATACACAAGAATCCGTACCTTGATAAACAAGCTAACTATCCTAAACTTTATTCTAGGAAACAAAATAAAAGCCAATATATTTCCTATATTTTGGGCCCAAGAAAGGCAAATAACAAAAAAAGAAAAATTAGATAATTATCGTGAATAACATTCCAACAGATTGTGATATAAGAAACCACCGGATATTCTTATAGTCCTGAGAAAAATTGGAGAAAAATTATTCAAAGTGACATCGAACCTAACATTAAGTAAATGGCAATTGAGTCAGTTTTAGGAAACTTTCATAAAATATTAATTGTGTAGTGTGTATATAATAGATATTAATTTATAATTTACATGAAACCTATATATGTGATTATCTTATAAGTTTAGTGAATTATTAATTTAAAGCGTTGGTCCCATTTCGAGACGGTCAATTATTTTTTATTTAAGATAAATTATAAACTAAAGAGAGGAGCAACCCTGCATGTAGACGTGTACAAACGGTTCAAAATGTCAATTTCTTAACTAGCGGTTACAAATCGCCTGTTAATATAATCGGCGGAATGCGAAACATAACTGAACCGGATGAAACTGGTTTTGGTTTTTACTGGTTATGGTTATTGTTACAAACCGCTAGTTCGGTTTGTAACAGACAGCTTGCAGGGTTTTTTTTAATATGTATTTTGAAATAATAAATGAGACTTAAACAAAATAATTCTTTATAAAAAAGACTTGAATTTTATTCTTATATTGAAAAGAAAAACGAGAATTAAACAAAGTAGTTTTTAAAGATAAAGGACTTGGGTTTAATTCTAATATTGAAAGTTAAAATTAAAAATCTGAACTCAAAATATTAGAAGTAACTTGCCTACGAATTAAGAATTAAATCCACGTAGTTCTTATATGTATTTTCACAAAAAATGATTTAATGAAAAATTACTTGAGTTCATTGTAATATTAAAAGTTAAATTTAAAATTCTAAACTTCTAACATTATAATTAACTTGCCTACATATCCTCGTTGAGAAATCAAAAACCACGTAGTTCTTATATGTATTTAAAAAAATGTGTTAAAGAAAAAGGACTTGAGTTTAATWGTAATATTAGAAGTTTAAAATAAAATTTTAAACTTCTAATATTAGAATTAATTTGCCTACGTATCCCCGTTGAGTAATCAAAACTCACATAGTATACTTACCAACTTATCTTGGRGAGTCCTTGTTCAATCATTCATCATTACTTTCRAATGTGGTGGTATCATATTYYTCTCTATCTTCACATTCATCSAACTCGAGTTGTTGTTTGCAATTTTGACTTTAATCCAACCCATGAGAAATAATTTATTTTTTAAACTTGTAGGCAATAATCTAGATCGTCACTCATCCAATACATAATCCTTCATGCTAAAAGRTTGTTCAAAGGTAGTCATTGATGAAGGAACGAAGAAAATATCATTTGCAATATTATAAAGTATATGAAAAATAAAAGACATATTCGACTACCATTGCACAAGATCGTTAGCACCATCAGGTTTTTTTTGGATAGTTACCGGATCAAAACTATCTAAATAATTGTCGAATTTATGAGATAGACTAGCACTAGCTATTGCTCATTTCACATAGTGTCAATTTTTTTGGAACTGATAATCA
>BMAC01000361.1:460666-471314 GCA_014905375.1 Phtheirospermum japonicum | reverse complement strand
ACTTTGTATTTAATATTTTCTTTATGAACTTAAAAATTACTTTTAATAAATATTATGTTTTTATACTTTTCTTAGCAATGCCCGCGTAAACGCGGATTTTAAAACTAGTTATATATATAATACTATATACGTGCAATATTTTTTATTAGTATGCATATACACTATTAATTATATATTGTCATGTTAATTATCTAGTTGATCTTAAACATGAACAAATTTGATACTTTGTTACATATTTTTTTTATTGCAAGTCTTTAGTGTAATTTAAAAAGTCAAAGTATTGAATATTTAGAGATTGATAAATTGTTTGTATTGCTTATAGTCTAGTTAACCATTTCAGTCATTTGTAGGAAGCCTAAGAAATCACAAAAACGCATTATAGAACTATTATATGCAGAGTATTGGCAAAAATGCATTATAGGCGTTTCTAATATGGTAGCTAGTCTAGTGATACTAATATGCAGTTATTTGAAAATTCCACATATTTCAAATAATTTGAAAAAGAACAAAATCGAAAACACAAATTATATACAAATGTGTAATGTCATATTAGGAATCCATGTTAACTCAGCATCGTATTCTTTGCAGATGCATTTGGCAATGCCTGCGTCTCGTCGAGCTCTGTGGAAATCGTGGCACAACCCGAGCTCACCTCAGCACCTCCACCTTCTCTCCCCAGCGTAGACGAGGTGCTGAATGAAGCATTTGGAATGGAAGTTGACCCCGAGGTTGAGGAAGAGCTGGAAGAAAGGGAACTAGACAGAAAATCCTCAAAGGGGAAGCGACATACCAGACCATCTGCTAGGAGACCGAGCTCGCCTGCTCCAAAACGTAGACGTCTCCGCAAGCCCTTTGGTGGCTCTTCATCCAGCTCTCCGAACTTGGAGAAAGACTTGGCTAATTGTGAAGATGCAGCCGCCATAAAGGCACTTTTCCAGGAACACACACTGATTCAGGTATGCCCCATATCTTAAATTTGACCCTTAGATAAACGATTTAACATCATCCAATTAATAACCCCTTTCTCAGTTACATGTTTACACAGTTGGACACCCTGTACTCCACCATATCTACCCAGCTTGTAGCCCGCTGATTAACACGAATTTGTCTTAATTTTATTTAGTATTTTAGTTCGTTTTTATTATTCTTTTCGGTGAAAGTTGGATAGATTGAGCATATTTTCGTATTTTTTAATCTCCAACTTGTTTTATTGTAATTTAATCATAATTAATTAATTTTAGGTATTTTGAAGTATTTAAGTTTGTAAGTTGTCAAGGGTGGGCGTACGAGTGGAGATTCAGCGAAAACGGGCCGCGATTTGAAGAATTTGAAGCTGCCGACTTTCTATAACGGTTTTCCTTCTGGAATCGTTATAGTATCCCTGGCCGTGCACTGCCGACCAAGCCCTGCTGAACGCTGCCGTCTGCTGCCTGCGTCGCTCGACCAGTCCGCCCGCGTCGACCAGTTTACGTCGGTCGACGCCAGAACTGTTATAGAAGCCCTAATCGACACCAATACCCCCAAACTCTCTGCTGCGTTGATCCAAAACGCGTCGGTCGACGCCCGATCGATGCGACTGCCCAGAAAACGTGTTTTTAAGAGTTTTTTACTGCCCAAGACTTCCCACAACTATAAATACCTTGTGTATTTTGGTTTTTTAGATACATAATCATATTCCTAGGTTTTTAAGGCCTCTTAGGGGCTGACAACCCCAACGAGTGCCCTTCGATTTCTTAGTTTCTCTTCATAATTCTTAGATTTAAACTCTTGGACTTTACATTAGTATAGATTAGCTATTAGATAGTTAGATTCAAGATTTCTTCACCAAAACGCTGTGTTGTTCGTCATAGTTTAATTTGTAAGTATTTATTTTCTTATGCTCTTTAATTTAATTAGTTTAATTAATTAATTATTGCTTCCATGACGAATCGTGATTGTGATTTTGTTGGGTTTATTATGTTGATTGTGTTTATGATCATAGGCTATATCTAATGGATCTAGAGTGTAGATTCGTTGTGAACCATCAATTGGGTTTTTCCCAAGCGATCGTGGAGACGAATCAAAGCTCTAGAACCCTAGTTTTTCTTAAAATCATTTTAAAAGTCTTTTAATTAATTAATTCGTAGTTAAATTAATTTTAGATCTTAGATAATTAATTCTTAGTTAAAATAATCCTTAGTTTTAGATAATTAATTCTTAGCTTAAGCAATCTTTAGATTTAATTATCCCTCTTAGTTTTAATTAATCTCTTATTTTTGAAACAATCAAACAACCCCCCCCCCCCCCCCCCCTGTCCGCGTATTTAGATTAGTTTTATTTTTATTATTTTCTTATTCGTTAAATCAAACAAAAAATGAACTTCCGAATCTAGTCTTCCTCGAGATATCGACTCGGTTCAACTTATCAACATACATGCGATCCCGTACTCTTGCGGGCGAGCTTTTTAAAATTGACAAATTTAATAAAAGTAGGTAAAAAAAGTTCAAATCAAAATTTTGGCGCCGTTGTCGGGGAAGACTAAAGGTTGTGATTTTTGTGTTTGCTCTTCGTAACCTTATCTATGTTATTACTTGTTTCGTTTATCTTACATATTTATTTATGAATTTCTTTTTGTTCATTTTTATCTTCCGCTGGTACGTTTAATCTTGTGCGTTGAGTGTTGTGTATGCAAGGTACATCTCTCGACACCTAGGTTCAATGACCCAAAATCAAAAAAATTAAAAAAAAAAAGAGAATGTCTGAATACGGTATAACGTCCGATTGGCGTGGCTTTCGACCGGCCATTRCGTTAAGCACCGCAATGCGAAATTACTATCCTGACGAGTATGACCAAAAGTACCTCCCAGTTTTTCATGGGCTTCAGAGCGAGGATCCGTTTAAATTCATCCAAAAGTACGAGGGCATCACCCAGAATTCCCCTCTTCTCGGGCTAACTAGAGATCAAGTAAGGATGCGACTTTTCCCTTTCACACAAAAGGATCGGGCAAAGAAATGGTTGGGACAATTAGAGCCTGATTCCTTGCAAATGTGGGAGGAAGTATACCATTGGTTCATGAGGGCGTTCTACTTACCTAATGTAGTATGTGATCGTTGTGGGGCACAAGGACATTTGGCGAATGCATGCACAGTGATATTTTATGAAGAACCACATGAGGAGGTTATCGCCAATCAGAATTATCCAAGCTACGAACCTTATGCCTCACCCAACTCAATTTCGTACTACCCGAGCTATGGAGAATACACCCCACCTATTCCAGATGATTCGGACGAGGAGTTAAAGGCGTGGAAGCAAGACCTATCTAAGACTATGGAGAATTTTGAGACAATGTTAGGTCAAATAATGGCTTCTTTAGCAAAAAGGTCAGTCGAGATGGACGAACCTCCCACTCAACTAYAGATACCGATGCTTGATGTGATTGAGCCCGCCTTGGATGTTAAAAATTCAACCTTGAAAGATCATTTGGGAGATATGTGTGAGGAGAAAGTTATATAGGATTTGGTTGTGCTCACTCCTCTTGTGCTTTGCGATGAAGTGTTTGATAATAATGTTAAAGTGTTGCCATTGGAGAGCTCGGAGGATGCTGAAGATTCGAGCCTACTCATGCTCAGTGAGAATGGCGGTGTTGCGATGCCCAATTTAGAAAAGGGTGAGATTATTGGACCTCATTTCGTTCCACCCGAACTGTTATTGAATCTTAATTTTGAAGCAGTGGAAGAATTATTGGAGAGAGATGAGATTATAGAGCCTCATACTATTCCACCCGATGCTTTGATAGATTTTGAGACGGAAATGGTGGTAGAGGCGATCGAGGAGAATACCGATCCGCCTCTCCTATGCCCGAAAATGACATTAAATGTTTTTCAAAACATTGAGGGGGATATCAACAAAGTGGTGGAGTTTGGGGTGTTCGAAGGATTTGTCGTTTGTGCGACGAACTTCTTAATTTTTCCCAAGGTCGATGATCGCCCCGTGCCCCGATTTATTTTTTATATGTTCATGGTGATCGATTACTCGCTCTTTCGACCTCCAAAGTGATTTTAAGTTCTTATTTCTCTACGACTTGCTTTTCGTGCTCGCCTTGGTGATTTAAATTGCTTACTCTTACTCTTAGAGAACAATAAGTCATGGAACGATCGTCACTTGTTTTTGGATCCGGGATAGCATGGTTCGTAGATAGCGTCGAGCTTTCGACGTTAAACAAACGCTTCTTCGGAGGCAACCCAAGCTATTTTTTCTATCCTTTGTATTTCTTTTTAGTTTATTTTTATTTCTCTATTTTACGTTTTGTGTTATGTTTCTGAAACAGGAAGAAGTGTTATCGAGGAAGGKTTAATCATTAGAACGAAGAAATCAAAATGGTCGATGGTTCACGGATCGCYTCYATCGAWGCCATCACCGATGCAGCGTCGACGCCTGCCACCTCCCYCGTCGACCGGCGCCCTGTCGATGCGACGCCRAGCCCATCTCGGCTTATGAGTTTCAGCGGAATTCTCTTCGACCCGAKAACGTTCCCGCCTACGAAGACTGCTTCCGCGAGTTTTAGATTTTTMTTCAAGATYTTTTTCACGTGATTGGAGACGAAAGATGATTGCACAAGCGCTTTTTGTAGTCGCTCGACTATTTTTAGGGACATTTTTCTTATTCCCTTTCTCCCTTGATTTTATTTTCTTATACTCGTTTATGACAATCAGGGGATTGCCGAGTTTTTAGAGGGGGGGGGGGGGGGGGGGGGGATGGTTGAGTTTGATTTATATTTGAAAATTTGGCAATTTGAATTTTTTTAACGTGGATTGATTACTATTTCTGCACTGAAGAGTGTTTGTCTGGCTTGCCTATCGAAGTTAACTATGTTTGATTTGATGTTCTTGTCTTTGAGCGTGTATAAGTGCATAATTTTTCAAAATTATTATTTATATATTGTAAAATGGTACTTGGACCCAATTGATTTAGCAAAACTTTAAAAGCAGCGTCAATTCAAAACTTTTTCGTGCAAAAATCCTGTGAGTAGTCTGAGTGATTATCATCTTTGCATGTGCTTGAATAAGTTTCAGTTTTGATATCTCTTTAAAACCGCTGTGTGTAGTTGACTTTGAAAATGAGGTTAAGTCACAAAAAAACCTTATTCCGGCCATATTCATACATATTAGCCACTATAAATCCCGAATGAGCCCCTCATAGCCAAATAATCAATGCCTATAGCCATTAGTATTTTTGAGTCGACCTCTACAACCCATTAAAAGCGTGGGGTAGGAGTTCGTTATTTTTATTGGTTATTAGAGTTTTGGAATTTTTATTAGYAATTTATGATTTTATGAATTTTTGTAATAAAGGACCACCATCCGAAAAATAAAAAAAAGAAAAAAAAATGACCCCATAAAAAAAGAATAAAAGGGGGATAAAATTAAAAAAGAAAAAGAGGAAAAAAAGGGATGGTGAATCATGGTGAGTCTAGTTGAATTGTGTTAGTAATTGCCTACGCTCTAATAAAGGCTTYTTTATTATTGTTTATTTTATTATGAAGCCTAATGTTTAAAAGGTAAGAGTTGRATTTGAAAAAGAAGCATATAATGAGCTTCAATTGCATTTAAGTGGTTCGCGCTACAAGTRGGTTTTACGGTTTACGAGTTGAGGAATAGCTTATGTTTAAAGGCTAAGATATGAGTGTTTAGTGAGGTTTTTATTTTTGAGCGAGGTGAAGCACATTGCTTCGTGATTAGATTAGGTTGAGTGAGTTATTTAGCCACACGACTTATATATTCCATACCCGTCCAAAGAGCCTTATTACAACCTGAAAAGACCTTTTCCGATTCTTTGTTGATAACACACTTAATTTGCGATTGAAAAGAGATTTATTTTTGGTTCTTATTTATTAGGCTTGTTTTTTTGATGATTTGAGCGTAAACACGTCCCTATAAAAAATTCTTGAGTGCTTGAGCGTACACTTATATATATTACCCTTTGAGAGGATGCATGAATTTAATTTTTGGAGCGACATTGTAATACGGGTGGAGTGTTTTAAGTTGCGTTGCTTGTGTCTATATTTTCAAAATTATGTATGTAGCACGACACGACTCATTACTTGAGCTTATTTTCTTTCTTGTTATACTTTGACTTTATCGTTCGTTCGAGGACGA
This sequence comes from Phtheirospermum japonicum, assembly GCA_014905375.1. Taxonomy (NCBI): domain Eukaryota; kingdom Viridiplantae; phylum Streptophyta; class Magnoliopsida; order Lamiales; family Orobanchaceae; genus Phtheirospermum; species Phtheirospermum japonicum. Next base: position 465,179 of record BMAC01000361.1, on the reverse strand, counting down.
ACAAACCAATTAAGCGTGGGTAGTTGATTAACATYAATTTGTCTTAATTTTATTTAGTATTTTAGTTCGTTTTTATTATTGTTTTCGGTGAAAGTTGGATAGATTGAGCATATTTTTGTATTTTCTAATCTCCAACTWGTTTTATCGTAATTTAATCATAATTAATTAATTTTATGTTTATTTTAGGTATTTTGAAGTATTTAAGTTTGTAAGTTGTCAAGGGTGGGCGTACGAGTGGAGATTCAGCGAAAACGGGCCGCGATTTGAACAATTTGGAGCTGCTGACTTTCTATAACGGTTTTCTTTCTAGAACCGTTATAGTATCCCTGGCAGAGCACTGCCGACCAAGCCTTGCTGAGCGCTGCCGACTGCTGCCTGCGTCGCTCGACAAGTCCTCCCACATAGTCCAGTTTACGTCGGTCGACGCCAGAACCGTTATAGAAGCCCTGATCGACACCAATGCCCCCAAACTCTCTTTCGCGTCGATCCGAAATGCGTCGGTCGACGCCCGATCGATGCGACTGCCTAGAAAACGCGTTTTTAAGGGTTTTTTTACTGCCCAAGACTTCCCCTTGTATTTTGGTTTTTTAGATACATAATCATATTCCTAGGTTTTTAAGGCCTCTTAGGGCTGACAACCCCAACGAGTGCCCTTCGATTTCTTAGTTTCTCTTCATAATTCTTAGATTTAAATTCTTAGACTTTACATTAGTATAGATTAGCTATTAAATAGTTAGATTCAAGATTTCTTCACCAAAACGCTGCTGTTCTTCATAGTTTAATTCATAAGTATTTATTTTCTTATGCTCTTCAATTTAATTAGTTTAGTTAATTAATTATTTCTTCCATGACGAATCGTGATTGTGATTTTGTTGGGTTTATTATGTTTATTATGTTTATGATCATGGGTCTAGATCTAATGGGTCTAGAGTCTAGATTCGTTGTGAACCATCAATTGGGTTTTCCCAAGTTTTCTTAAAATCGCTTTAAAAGTCTTTTAATTAATTAATTAATTCATAGTTAAATTAATTTTAGATCTTAGATAATTAATTCTTAGTTAAAATAATCCTTAGTTTTAGATAATTAATTCTTAGCTGAAGCAATCTTTAGATTTAATTTATCGCTCTAAGTTTAATTAATCTCTAGTTCTTAAAACAATCAAACAAAACCCCCCTTTGTCCACATGTTTAGATTTGTTTTATTTTTATTTTTTTCTTATTCGTTAAGTCAAACACAAAATAAACTTTCGAATCTAGTCTTCCTCGAGAGATCGACTCGGTTCAACTTATCAACCTATACGCAATCTCGTACTCTTGCGGGCGAGCTTTTTAAAATTGACAAATTTAATAAAAGTAGGTACAAAAAGTTCGAATCACCCGCTCCGCAGAAAGCGACCTACAGAAGACGTGCGAGGAGCTGAGCACGCAAGCCGAGCAGCAAACAAAGCAACTCTCGCTMACTAAAGGAGAMTTGGACCAAGCCCGCAAGCAATTGAGRGCCAGTGAAGAGGAMAATGGCATCCTGAAAAGACAAGTAACCAGCCTAAAGGARGAAATAGCCCGCATAACGAACGAGCTCAAGGAACAGATCRAGAAGCTTGAAGAGAACGTGCGGGCTAAAGAAGAACAMATCTAGGTAGCTCGCGAACAGGGCATCACCAAAGGTCGACAAACCTTCTTACTGAGTGAGGTGGGTCAGAAGTTTATGGGTGCGTACCGAGAGGAGCTGATCAAGGCTTTTAGGAATTCCACTRTGTACTTCGGCAAAWTGTCCATGGGTAGCAGGGAATGGGTCTACAAAGCTGCAGGGATAATCAAAGACCAGCTCGCAGCCATGAACGTCCCATACGATCCCGACGTGAAAGCCATCATCAATAAGCTGCCTCCCTTCAGTACATGGAAGGGCGACATGAAGCAGCCCCTTGATTCTAAATGGTTTCTATCATGCCAGGGCCGAGCTGCACTGTCTGTACGATTGACTTCCGAACTGAATGTTCCTCTAGAAGATGTTGTCCCTGCCCCRGAGSCTYGCGCGACCTGAAGGCTTGCTGGTTTTTCAGTTCAAAAACCTGTATTTATGCTKYTTCAATTAATAATATTTGCTATTYTATAAACAACTCTATTTTTATGTATTATATGGATAACTCTTCCATTATCAAACCATATYAAATTCTGCAATTTTAAACCATGAAAAAGCCAAACCACAAACTATGTATAAAGCAAACRCATAGGTCGCACAAATTCGTAACCCATCCAAATCATATTTCACCTCATAAGATCATGAGATCCAAGAAATATTCAACTYTGAATCACTAATAATTCCATAAAGTTTAAAACAAMCCCGCATATGAAAAGTAAYCATATTAGCCCGCAAAGACATAACCATCCATAACATAACACAACAGCTCGACAAAGATATGTAAGTCAAACATATCCTTCCCTAACATATAAAACAACACAATCAAACCCTTTACCCATATAAAAACCATGAAAATAGCTCGCCCAATTTTATTATATATTTAAAAAGGCTATCCGCCCCTAAGGGTAAAACACCATAACCGCCCCAAAGGGTAAAACATACATAACCCTCCCCGAAGGGTAAAAAAATAACCACTAGCCCACCTTGAAGGGTAAAATGCCATCACCGCCCCGAAGGGTAAAATTACAACTAGCCCGCCCCGAAGGGTAAAATGCTATCATCGCCCCGAAGGGTAAGATTACAATTAGTCTGCCCCGAAGGGTAAAACATCACCAGCCCGCCCTCAAGGCATAATATTTCTTTAAGTGACACACATTCCAACTCATACGTAGATTTTTCTCTTCAGCATCCTCAAGTATATATGCCCCTCCTCGTAATACCTTTACCACATTGAACGGCCCAATTCAATTTGGCTCCAGCTTTCTATTTATACGCAATGCATCAGCCCGCCTCCATACCAAATCATCAACCTGAAAACAGCGATGCTTGACTCGTTTGTTAAAAGAAGCCTGTATCCTTTGTTTATAATGTTCCACCCAGGCCGCAGCCTTATCTCGTATTTCATCAATTATCTCAATTGCTCCCCGAGCTAATCTTTCATTCTCCTCCACATGAAATGATGTCAAGCGCTGCGATCCGCCTACTATCTCTGTTGGAATAACCGCTTCCATCCCATAAAATAGACTGAACGACGGCTCCCCCATAGAAGTTCGTGGTGTTGTTCGATAGGCCCACAAGACAGACGCGAGCTCTTCCACCCAAAGCCCTCCTGCTTTTTCCAATCATAACTTAAGTCCCTGAACAATGATATAATTAGTAAACTCAACTTTCCATTATCCTGGGGATGTGCTACAGAAGCAAATCGTTGCTTCATCCCCATCTCCTTGCACCAATCTCGCATTTTTAGCCCGTTAAACTGGGTTCTATTGTCAAACACCAACACTCGTGGCACACCAAACCTGCAAAGAATTGAGCGCCAGTGAAGAGGATAATGGCATCCTGAAAAGACAAGTAACCAGCCTAAAGGATGAAATAGCCCGCATAACGAACGAGCTCAAGGAACAGATCTAGAAGCTTGAAGAGAACGTGCGGGCTAAAGAAGAACAGATCTAGGTAGCTCGCGAACAGGGCATCACCAAAGGTCGACAAACCTTCTTACTGAGTGAGGTGGGTCAGAAGTTTATGGGTGCGTACCGAGAGGAGCTGATCAAGGCTTTTAGGAATTCCACTCTGTACTTCGGCAAATTGTCCATGGGTAGCAGGGAATGGGTCTACAAAGCTGCAGGGATAATCAAAGACCAGCTCGCAGCCATGAACGTCCCATACGATCCCGACGTGAAAGCCATCATCAATAAGCTGCCTCCCTTCAGTACATGGAAGGGCGACATGAAGCAGCCCCTTGATTCTAAATGGTTTCTATCATGCCAGGGCCGAGCTGCACTGTCTGTACGATTGACTTCCGAACTGAATGTTCCTCTAGAAGATGTTGTCCCTGCCCCTGAGCCTAGCGCGACCTGAAGGCTTGCTGGTTTTTCAGTTCAAAAACCTGTATTTATGCTCGTTCAATTAATAATATTTGCTATTATATAAACAACTCTATTTTTATGTATTATATGGATAACTCTTCCATTATCAAACCATATGAAATTCTGCAATTTTAAACCATGAAAAAGCCAAACCACAAACTATGTATAAAGCAAACCCATAGGTCGCACAAATTCGTAACCCATCCAAATCATATTTCACCTCATAAGATCATGAGATCCAAGAAATATTCAACTGTGAATCACTAATAATTCCATAAAGTTTAAAACAATCCCGCATATGAAAAGTAAACATATTAGCCCGCAAAGACATAACCATCCATAACATAACACAACAGCTCGACAAAGATATGTAAGTCAAACATATCCTTCCCTAACATATAAAACAACACAATCAAACCCTTTACCCATATAAAAACCATGAAAATAGCTCGCCCAATTTTATTATATATTTAAAAAGGCTATCCGCCCCTAAGGGTAAAACACCATAA
>BMAC01000361.1:439258-450189 GCA_014905375.1 Phtheirospermum japonicum | reverse complement strand
ATATCATCAATATACAATAGATAAATCATCAATAATTGGTATCAAAAAATTAGTATAAAGACAGTGTTTGTTAACAGATTTTTATTATATTTATAGGCATACYAAGAAATAAAGRGGAAACACTGATGCCATCTCATCAATTTTTTCTTAGGCACACGAAGAAATAGGGTGGACCAGACATAAATAATTTAATACATAATAATAATTGCTTACAGATATAAATGATACAAATTTTGAGAAATTAATCAATTTTATTTTTTGAAGTTAGAAATACTAAAACCTAATTATGTAGACACCTTTTTGATGAAAGTTCATGAGAAGAAGATTGTAAAAAAATAAAAACCTAGTTGACTTTTGTTGATGATAAGTTTATATTATYCACTATGATTGTAATTCTATTGTCATATAGCTTTGTCTTGACTTGTTGTTCAATGCTAATGCCCAAATATTCGAATAAAATYTAAAATTTACATTTAAATTCTTGTTTGTTATAAAATTCAGAATACTTTACTTTTTTTACCGAAAATGTCAAATCATGTAAGGTAAGTGGAGTATGATATATTATATATTGTGTTTTATGTAAAAAAAAATTATTCTAAAAGTGAATGATATTTTATTATAATATCGTATTAAGAAGTATTTAAGTATATATTTTAATAYCATAGTATATGATATATATTATGTGAAAATATTTTAGAAGAGTATTTAACTATTGAGTTTAGAATAAACGAGTATTCGATATTCAAAATATCGATATGGTATTCTGAACCCTAGGACAAACATGCCCTAAGATTTTGTTGGTTTTGTTTAGTTAGAATTTAGAGGAAGTTTCTTACTCTAATCACATAACAAACATTACTTTTACGTTTCTCGATSCATATTAATACACACAATTCCCAAAAAAAAATCTCAATTACCCTTCACCTAAAAACCTTGTCCAATCACCAACCAGACAAAGCCTAATGACCTATGTGAACTGGAGTTTCAGAGACCAGTTCTTGGTTTCTAATATAGTAAAGCACGTTTCTCATAAAAAACTTCTCAAACAACCCATATACATACAACTACCAACATAAATAGTAACATATTAATCCACTAAAGTTTAATTATCAATATTGAATRGATAGTTCAAAATGCAGCAGATGAGCACTATTTGAATCGACATCCACCTGTCAGCGGTTCGAGTCCGCTTATCTCCAAAAGTGAAAAATCATTCCTTCTCTTGTCGGAATGGGAGCAACTATTTCACTCGCATTTGTTTCGACTCGACGAGGCCGTCCTTTAAGTTTAAGAATGATTATCTTAAGYTGGAAGGTAGACCTTTGTCACGAGCTGGACTCGGAAGCTCCTAATTCCCAACCCGAAAAAAAATCTATAAAGAAAAAAATTTACTTAAAAAACATATATATTTAATATGAAATATTATCGAACTATTTTTTTTAATTTTAATTTTTACAAATGCAATATAAATTTTAAATTGTCTCATGAATATATATATATATATATATATATATATTCATATATTCATAACTTATTCTTTTATTTTCCATTCTACATGAAAAGTATATCAATTTTATTGTTTTCTCACTATATACAATTTAGATTAGTATTACATATACAAAAGGAAAATTAAAAATAAAATTTTTTAAGTTGGATTTACTATTCATATTATATATATAGGATTAGGTTCAAATTAGAAACATGTCCCTATTTGTAAACCTAGGTTCAATGTGTCTTATATTTAATTAAATCGACGGATCAAATTCACTACAACAAATGACACCTACTGGAAGGACAAAAGTCGTTCCTACAAGTGTTGTTGTCTTTGCTTTTGATTTATAGGAGCGACATGTCGTTCCAAAATTATCGCTCCTATAGGCATTTGCCTGTATATCTATAGGAACGACTTTTGTCGCCCCTGTATCTTATATACGAATAGGAACGATAAGTCGTTCCAAAATTGTCGCTCCTATAGAACTCTACCTGTATATGTATAGGAACAACTTTATGTCGCTCCTGTATATTGAATACAAAGAGGAACGACAAGTCGTTCCAAATGTTGCTCCTATAGACTTTTGCCTGTATATCTATTTGTACGACTTTATGTCGTTCCTGTAGCTTAAATAACCAATAGGAACAACAAATTGCTCCAATAGTGTTACACAAATTAGAGCAGCCATTCCTATTGATTGTGCACCTATTCAACCAAAATTTTGTTCCAATTCATAAATAACTCAAAATAAATTAACATTAAGCATATACATTCCAACAAGCAACTTGTACACGTCAAATTACATCAACCAATCCTATTAGTTCCAACATTAGATAGAGTATTCAAAACGATTATACACTTCAACACCATTAGCTAGAGTAGTCAAAACGATTCAAAACATTATACACTTCAAAACCCAACTAATGTGAAGATCCACCATGCTTGTCCGCACCACGAGAAGATCCATGCTCGTCCGCACCACGAGAAGATCCACCATGGTCGTCCGCACCACGAGACTCATCATCATCYACCATATCCTCTATCTCAACTTCTATCCCAACTTTTGCCTTAAGAAGATTAATGATCTTCGACATTTGTTCAACCTTTAAAATAAGAAATTATTCATAAAAATACATTAATCAAAACTTGGAATGAGAATGTATGATATATGTACTGTGTTGATGTCATAAATGTATATGCAACATATAATCTAGTTTAGTAAATGATTATATTTACATAAATAATTACAAACTTCAAATATTGATCATTTCAATCATGAGCAAAACTAGTAAAAATATATTTCATGGTTAAAAATGAAGAGAAGTGAATAAATAGAGTGTATTTGTAACTTCAGATAATAGATGATGGAAAATAGAGGTCCTGGTTGGGAATGCATTTATAAAACAGAAAATGACAGCATATATAATTTAGAAAATAAAGGAAGAAAAATAGAGAACGTGGTTGAAGATGATCTTAGGACTAAAAGTTTGCAGACTGACCAAATCCTATCACCGGGCCGACTCAGCGACAAGTACCCCTCTAACTTTTCCCTAATCACTAATTGAAATAGATAAAAAAAATAATATATAATTTTTATTAGACTGATTAAAAACACGGAATGTGTGAACTCGTCATCATTTTCTTTCCCAAGTGTAACACACAAAATAAAATGACTGGCCAATACCCCTCAAGAACAGCAACATTTTTAAGAATTTTTTCAAGAAAGGCACAAAACATAAAACTGTTCAACCAATGAAACACATCATGATTCACACAAAATAAAACGACTGACCAATACCCCTCAGTGAATAAAGATTTCTTGATTTCAGCAAAGCATAAAACTGTTCCCACAATGAAACACATCATGATTCACACAGTTTCTTCGACTCCTTAAAATTCTCCAAGGTATATAAATATAGTACAACTATTCCAGCTACTTCAAACAAATTTAGTTATGAGAAATGAGAAAATAATAACCTGTTTCGTAAGAGAGGCAACATCTGGGGTGATAGACCTTTCACGAGTTTCGGCGGCCAAAGCAATAGATGATTCGGGAATGTCATGATATCTTGAATCTTTGAGGGTCCGGCCAATACCACGTTCGTGGCCTCGTCGAACACCGAGCACTTCCCTCATAACTGCTCTCTCATCTACAGCTCCAATTCCATCGGCTGATGTAACAATATGATTTTCTCTTGCTTCAACAAGTCGAAACTGCAATATAGAAAAGAGAAGAGAAAAAGAAAAAATCAGAACTTCAGGGGTAGTTTTTGTAAGTTTAAAAGATAAGAGACAACGCAAAAGTCATAAATAGTCAATTTCACACTGTCAAATAACACAATCACATGGATATCTATGTTTTTGAGATGAAGGGAGAAATATTTTACTTCTATTGTTTTTGAAAATATCTATGTTGGTTTGTATTTAGCTTGGGTCAAAAGGATAAACTTAATAAACTCAAAATTGTTGTTTCGTATTTAGCTTGGATTAGAACGTACCTTTTTGTAAAACCAATCTGCAAATTCTTGTTTGTGATGAAACTCCAAGTCACTAACTCCACGCGCCAACAACTCTTGCCTGTGTTCTCTGCCACAAAAAAAAAAAGAATATAAGCCACATGATGTTACCCAAACACTGCATTTGTTTTGGTGTTACCAAAGAATATAATGAAACCACTTACTGCAAATACATATCTATTTCAGGGCAATTATTAAGAATGTAAAATTGTGGCCTGCTTATGCTTCTCCGGAGATAGAGCTACGCTCTTGCGACCTCCAAGTGGGATGCACTGTGATCGGAAAACCGAAAGTTGTGACGTCACTTCACATATCGGGTTTCTACGGGGTCGATTAAACTTTGTCTCTACGTCATTGAAATAACGAGCACAAAATGTCAATGCCTCTTTTGCCACATATGCCTCGGCAATCGACCCCTCTGGCTTAGCCGGGTTTCTTACACATCCCTTGAGCTCTTTCAAAATATGACTCAATTGGAAACATCCATCTCAGGTGTTCGGGTCCCCCTAAATTGCCTCTTCAGGGAGATGAATAGCCAAATGGACCATAATATCAAAAAAAGCCGGGGGAAAAATCTTATCTAATTTACATAAGATAATAATCACATCCGACTGGGCTGATATAAGGTCACTCACATTCAAACTTTTGGCAGACATTTTCTTGAAGAAGTTACATAACTCTATTATAGCATCAGATATATCCTTGTCCAAGTATGCACGGGCTGCCACTGGCAGTAATCTTTGCATTATGATATGGCAATCATGAGATTTCAATCCAGTTAAGCGGCCCTGACCTGGAGGTACACACCTTCTCAAGTTTGACGCAAATCCATCTGGAAATCTCACAGACCTGATCCAATTGCAAAATTCAACTCGTTTGGCCAGGGGTAGTGTGTAACGAGACCTTGGCTTCAATATCTTACCCCTGTCCTCGATAAGGTGCAACTCTGGCCTAATATTCATTCTCATTAGATCGCGTCTTGCATTAAGAGTATCCTTCAACTTCAGTGGATCTTCCATGATGGTCCCCACGACACTATCACACACATTCTTCTCTAAATGCATCATGTCGATATTGTGTTTCAAGTCATTACTAGACCAATAAGTGAGCTAAAAAAAAACTCTTTTTTTTCCAATTCAACTCATCTGCATATTTACGGGTCCCTGTACCACTATAAAGCTTATGTTTCCCAGATATCTTTGTTCTGACTGGATTTAGTTGGACCAATATGTCTTTCATTGTTTTTTTCACTGGAGGACTCCGACGTTCCAGTAGACCATTGAAGTCAAGCGAACTCCTCCATCTATGGTGTATCGGAAGAAAAATTCTATCACCAAAGTATATTATCTTTCCCAATACGCGCATAGATGGGGTCTCATCATTACATGTGGGACAAGCCATGTAACCTTGCCCGCTCCACCTTGACAGAGTACTTCTTGCTGGGAAGTCATTAATTGTCCACATTAATGCTACTCGCATGCGAAATAAACCACGATTTTTTGTGGCAGCGTCAAGTGTGTCCACACCAATTGACCACAAAATCCTCAATTCATCAACAACAGGCCATAGGAAAATGTCGAAATCTTTTCCCAGGGATTTAGGTCCAGGTATCAATAGTGTCAGCATCAAATACTCCGGTTTCATGCATAGCCATGGTGGAAGATTATAAACTGTCAATATTACTGATCACATACTATACACCTGACTCATATCACCAAATGGGTTGACGCCATCAGTCGCAAGTCCAAGACGAATATTGCGTCGCTCACTAGAAAACTCTGAATGTCTAGCGTCAAATGCACGCCATGCTTTGCCATCCCTCGGATGAGTCATAACATCTGCACTTGTATGATACCCAGTACTATGACAACGCATAAGTTTTGCCGTCTCTTCCATTGCAAATAACCTCTTCAATCTTGGGATCATAGGGAAATATCGCATAACCTTATGTGGAATTTTGCTTTTAGAACCTTTTCCACTATTCTCCCGCCAACGTGATTCTCCACAGACTGGACATYTTTCTTTATTGGCATGATCTTTATAAAACAATGCACAATCATACTTACATACATGTATGTTCTTATAGCCGAGACCCAAACTTTCAAGCAACTTCTTAGCCTCATAATGTGAGTTGACAAGTTTCATCGATGGGAATGCGAGTTTCAATAACTTAAGCAACTCATTAAATGATCTATTTGTCCACTTCTCATTCACCTTGATATTCATCAACTTAACAAGAAAATTTAATGAAGAGAATGAAGATATCCCTTCATACAATTTAGTGTTTATCGCCTCGTACAAGTTATGATATTGCTCGTCAGAGCCCTCCAACCCATACTCATCATCTGGGTCCACGTCTGCCATCACATTTCTCATTTCATCCATCATTTCAAAGTCAACAGCTGACGGACCAGGTTCGTGTTCTGGTAAATGCTCTCCGTGGTGAATCCAAATATCATATGATGCATCAAACCCATACCTCTGAATATGCATCTGAACAACTTCCAACTTCAGAAACTTCAAATTTAAACACTTGTTGCACGGGCACTTAATCAAGCCCATCCTATTCACAAGAGGCCCACACATGGTTGATAAATTCGCTCACTCCACGCCTAAACTCTGGTGACATTTTATTTGTAATTCGCGTCCATCTCTTATCCATCACCATGTTTGAAAGCTGGAAAAAGAAAAACGACCAAAATAGTTAGGTAAATTCTTAGCTCCTCTATTATAAATTATTTACAAAATTCATCTATTTTACATTTATTTATAACATATAATTGTGGATTGATTAAAATAAAAAACCACAAAGCACAAAAAAACACAAAAATATTAGAAAAATATAATACATAAAATTACAAATTTCCTTTCCATTTGAGTGTGCATATGATGTGCATTAGCAAATTTCTATTACTTTATTTCGAAAACAAACACAAAAACAAACAACCTATTGGAACGATATAACCAAGATTCTGGAAGGACATGTCCTTCCAATTACTTCCAAACACAAGAATATGTTCCTGCCTTGTCATAATGTAATTAAAATAACTAATAAATAAACTTATAAACGACATTGCAAATTTTCGGAACGACAACCCTATACTCTAGAAGGACATGTCCTTACAATACAAGAAAAAGGATTCACAACCAATTCATGAAATAGTTATCTAACACTGTTCAAAATTTCATGAAATTATCTAACACTGTTCAAGATTTCATGAAATATAATACAAAACAAACACATGAGGCAAGGACAACCAATTCATCTGTCATTTTCCGAAAACTTCTTGAAATATAACACAAATATAAACATAGGAGGTATGGAGAAAAATTGAAATTGTACCTTTGTCTTCTTCAAGAGGGATTACAGCAATTGGAGATTCTGGAAGGACATTCAAACCGTTTGGAAGGACAATTCCTTCCAGGTACAGCAACCGGAGATTACTTATGCTCAAAGATTAATTTGAAGAGGAGAAATTAGTAAGGAGGAGAAGTTTTTTGGGCGGCTGGAATGAAAAGTACAAAACCGAAGTAAGGGATAAGGAGCTGTACAAAAAACCAAAATAATATTGAAAAGTGGGGGGAAGGTGAATATTAGGTGGAGTGTATTAAATGAGGTAAGTTGTATTTTGGAAGGACATTTTATTAATAGGAAGGACATGTCACTCTAAAAAATGCACCATTAAATTGATGCTCTGTGCAACGAAAATTATATTTATAGGAACGACATTGTTATTTATAGGAAAGATAAATGTCGTTTCAATAGATAATTGGACCTACAGGAAGGACTTTTTTATGTCGTTCCTATATGTGTAACCTATAGGAAGGACAAATTTGTCCTTCCAATTTTGTCCTTCCAGCAGGTGTCATTTGTTGTAGTGATTGTTTGTATATTTCATTATTTGATTAAAAGCATTAGAATTATATAATAAAATCACTGCTGGTGTATATAAATGATATATTAATAAACACTGTAATTATATAATAAAATTACTTACTGATATAAATTAAAATATTAATTCATAAGTTCGCAATTACCATAGCATAAAAGATTTCATATTACCTTTTTAAAAACATTTCAGAAAACGAGTTTTCATTATTTATATGAAAACTCAGRAGTTAAAAAAAAAAYGTTTTTAAAATCTATCAAAAGCTTCGTCCACAAGCTTGGACCCTGGAGTCTTATTCGAATTTCAATCTCAATATCATTTTGTAGCTATTTAATGGCTTATTTCTCAACTATGCAGCATGCACCTTTGAAGGATGAACCTTTAGTATWGAGAAACGCGCCACTTTATTTCTAATAATATATTGAATAATATAAAACCCACACATGTTGTGTTCTCCAGTAACAAAACAATTACCTCCTTTGATGATGTCCTTACATGTGACAATTTAGAAAGTAATATATTGAATACTATAAAACACACATGTTGTGTTCGATTCTAGTAACGGTGCAGTCCTGATTTGATGATGTCTTATATATGTGACGACTTTAAAAGTACTGTATTGAAAAATTTAACATACACAAAACATGTTGTGTTCTATACTTGGCCGTTAATGCGAAATTTATCAAAAAAATAAATAATAATAATAATAATAATATTAACTAAAATTAAGTCTTGACAATTGTTCGGATTTAAAACCAATCATTTTATTTTTTTTTAAGTTAAAAAATATCTAATTTGATAATACATTTTACAAAAATACATTTCATAATTCAACTCTCTTTCAATATGTAGTACCATGTATAAGAATAATGGTTACTTTTATTAAACATAAAACACTAATACATGAAACTAATATATGAAAGTATAAATYTCTTYAAAACAATAAGATTTAAAAATAATATATTTGATTACAATTATTATATATATCATTATACATGGTAATGCATTTATTAAATTATTYTTTTGGTTGTTTGCAATTATTCATATAAATGTTCTCGTGAGTTAATGTTGTCATTGATATGGTGAGATGTCACTGATAGAACATTACTCTTAAAATAGCTCAGATTAATGATTATCAAGATTTGATATTGATAATATAATATATGTCGACATGTGGTGTGCATCACATTCTTAGATAATGCAGTTAGTCTCACGACTGCGAATAATTATCATTCATGATGGACACATGAATACTTTAGAGAGTATTAATAAACCCTACTAATAAGCTATTTATTGTATGTCGATTAGTTTATCAGTGTATAAAGCGTGTGATAATAACTTGAGGTCAATACGCACCTTGTTTATTGAGTGATGTACTTTGACCATGACTAATCCTTGCACTCCTTTTCAGTGTAGATATAGTTTGTGTTGGGTACATCATGATGTAAATGAAGGTTGTAGTTGATCCAAGAAAGAATTCATTACTCGATTGGAATTTYAGAGTCTATATTAGGTCGAATAAAGTCACGGGCCAATGCAAGAGACATATTAGATATAGTAGTTGAGTATGGTCTAATTTTCGACTAATAAAGATGAMATAAATTGATTAAYCAATTGAGATAGACACTTGYGGAAATCTTAAGCTAAATTGAGTGATTCGCTATGAAAGGAAATCCACCAAWGTTTTGTATAAAGGTTATAATTCGCCGAGTTCAAGTGAATGCTCTTTGTATATTGAGTTCGTTCAACTAAACCATCTAAAAGTTTTGTTTGGATTATCATTAGATTGATGTCATATATGAAGGCATATWGGGTCACACTATATGCAATTAATAAATATTCAATTTGGAATTGTATTATGTAATAATTATGATGTTAATTTATATTTGATAGAAGTTATTTAATTAAATWAAATTGYATTTGTATTTAATTATCTATTTTATATTAATAAAGGTACTTGGGCCAAAATTGTATTGGGTCCATGTCTTAGACACTCCAACCCTTTTTAGGATTAAGATTCTCTTATGTACATAGTATAAATATAATATAAAGTCATAAGTTGATATAGAGTTATTAGAGAAACATCATAACAAATCCTCTTGATTTTGTGATTGAGAGTTCTCGAGCTATAATGATTTTATAACTTTCTTCACAATAGCAATACACTGAAGTTAGATCTTGCAGTTTCCTAGCTTTCTATTTCACAAGTTCAATATATATGTGAAATGTAAGAACGCGCTAATCCCAAGTGGCTATTTGTGATGTACCATAAGAGAGTATTTATAAATTTGAATGAGGTTTGTGCTTAGCATGCCGAAATTTGTCATGCAATTTAAATATTATTATAAGGTTTAAAATAAATTTTCTATCAGTCGGCACATATTTTGGTGTATAGAATGGTCTAAATACATTTTGGAACCTTATGTTTCTTATAATTTTTTTTTGATCTACATTGATTTAATTTTTTAGACAAATGTTTTTTCTCCACTTTCTGTTCTTATAGGAGCAATTTTTTGCCGTTCAAATGAATTGTTCGAGCTGTTGCTCAAAGTACACATGATTATAATATCGTCAGTTTTCTGCTCATCTTTATTATGTTATTCATACTCTAAGAACATGATAGTTTTTTATGAAGTTAATTTTTGTTTTAGTGCGTAAAGCTGAATTAATTTTAATTAAGTAACTTATTTTTCTTAATTACTAAAAAGATTAGAAAGTCTTACTTGTGCTGTTTAAATAATAATAATAATAGATATATCTAGTGTGCCAACAGAATTATATACACCATGTCCGACCAGTTTTCTGAATTCAAAATGATTTTATGTTGAACTCGAGTTCATTGCTAAAGATAACCGGCTGATGATGATGGTGATGAATATATTGCCTCATCAGATACCACGTCGACTAGTTTCGATTTTACAGTTCCAGCCCCATAACACTTATTGTTTCGTTCAATCTCGGTCCTTTACAGCTCATAGTTTAAAATCTTTTAGCTTATAAAAATTAAAGTATGTCCAATTTTACTTTTCACAA
>BMAC01000361.1:386931-437495 GCA_014905375.1 Phtheirospermum japonicum | reverse complement strand
TCATTTTTTAAATAAATTTAAAATTTGAAAGTGTTAGTTCTATTTACTCATTTTATCTCATACATTTAAAAAATAATTATAATAATTAAAGATAAAAATTGAACTTCAAAAATCTCCGATATTCTAATTAAAATATCTCATTTTAATGTCAGATATTTTAAATATTAGTTTTAGTTTAGTATCTTTTTAATGGTTTTGAATTAATTCAAAGTGTTATTTATTTCTATTTCTCACTTATTTAATTATATTTTTTATAAATAATAAATAAACATGGAAAAATAAACCAAAAATATGAATTTTAAATGTTTAAAATGAAAAAAAACCCGGCCAAACCGAGTTGGAACCGAACTGTGAACTGGCGGTTTGCAAACGCCAGAAATAGGCCGGTTTCACGGTTCGATTCCGATTCGAGGTTTCTGTCGAAATCAAACCGACAGTTCAAACCGTAACATGTCTAATTGAACATAACATCAATATACCATCATAGAAAACTTCCATATACCAATATATATAACGTACATCATCACAATGGGAAAGTGTAAATGGCCATCAAAATTCAGTCAACTAAATTTTCTGGCGGTCAAACATATATACATATATTATCATACAAAACATACATATATCGCATGCATATGTTATCACACAAAATGAAGTGGGTGTATGATATAATTTGCTTATTTTTAGGGCCCCAATTATATATACTAAAACATATAAAATACTAATAAAAAATATGCACACGTATGTGTGTGTGTATACATACGTGTGCATATATTTTTATTAATATATTATATGTTTTAGTATATATAAATGTTTTAATATTAGCTTATAATATATTTATTAGTTATACTGTCACGTTAGTTATCTAGTTGATCTAAAATATGAACAGATTTAATATGTTGTTGCATATTTATTTAAGTGCAAGTCTTTACTTGTAATTTAAAAATTCAAATTTTGGATTTTTTGAGATTATTAAAAGTCTTGGAATCTTTTCTTGATGTTTGTATTGCTTATAGTCTAGTCTAGTTAACCTTTCAGTCATTTGTAAGAAATCACAAAAACGCATTATAGAACTATTATATGCAGAGTATTGTCAAAAACGCGTTATAAGCGTTTCTAATATGGTAGCTAGTCTAGTAATACTAATTAACTTTGTTTCTAATTAAGTAGCAGCAGTAGCTATTAAAATGGTGCATACCCAAGAATTATGATGACAGTGAAATTCCACCAAGACCAATAATTTTATTTTTATAATGTGTTCTTTTAAATTTTATTCAAAACTGTAAATATTGTTGCTCATCCTCCTTATATATAGAGATCATGAAGAGACATATCTCATTGAAAAAAATAAAAATGAACACACTACTAAATTCAGTTACACTTGTGATCTTTCTTGCTCTGGTCCCTCTGCCGATTCATAGTCAACCAATCTACTTCAAATTAGTACTGCAATGGCCCATGTCTTTTTGTAACACCAGACCCAAAGCCAAACCGTGTACCCCTAACCCTCCCACCCAGCGCGTTTTCAGTTTGCATGGCCTTTGGCCCGACTATTTCCACACTTCAAAACATCTACAAAATTGCCAGGGCCCGTCATATAACACCATAACGGTAAATCTGAAACTTTCTTGTTCTTTTTAACGTACACTTATATATCACGAATTGTGTACATGCATACGAATTGCACTATACAAGAGAATTTAACCACAGCAGAAAAGAAAAGTATAGTATAGTGCAATCTCAGTTATGTTTTATTTTAATTACATCTATCCTACTAATGCATCGATCTATCTATGGTGTTTTCTTTCAATTTTAATTAAACTGCTCACCAATTGCCTGTGTGCGTTACAGAATAAAACAATAAAACATAAACGGAGCCAAGGGCTCCTTTTATAGGGATAGGATAAGATTCACAATATCTAGGGTTACCTTTCATGATAAGAATTTCATTTATGCCAGGATTCCTCAATCGTCTCTCAGTTAGGACTCCTCATTTATGGCATGTTCCCATAAACAACAAACCTCTCCATAGATATCCCAATTAAGCCGAAGCACACCAGGCCCATAATAACTCACGTACACCAGATTCATAAACGGGCTCAAATACCCAGCCCAAATTACAAGAGGTCGCGACCCTGTATGAAAAGTCATCCCCATATTACAGGTCGCTACTCTTCACAAAACAATCCACTCGAATTATCACAGCTCGCCCACCTCCCAGGGGTACACCCTCCCTAGGAAATAAGGTCGCCTTCCATGAATAGCCACGATTATCACATAATCTCACGTGTAGTTATTTTGGTCCGTATCAGCTAGTCCCCCATGTTCTAGCTGATTGAGGTATGAAATCAGGTAGGACATGTAAACATGAAATTTCAAAAGTACTAATAAGCACTCAGACAAAACAGTGACATATCGTACTAAAGTTCGCATCATAATCACCCAATTCCAACAAATTAAGCTATAACAGGTCGCAACATGCTCACGCGACCTACAAGGTATCGATCTCTCTTCTCAAAAGTAATCACAAGTCTCCAAGTGCAACAACTTAAGCGGCACACGAAATGCATTATTACGAGCTCAACCTTCTTTTACATAAAGCGACCTGGAAACCACTGTACCAGCCGACCTCAAAATTGTAAGCCCATAATCATGACAAAACCATAAAGTCAAAACACGCCTTCTTTCTTTCTGTCTCGTCCCACTGACGCTTCATTAAATACGGTCCGCCACGCGGCGCAATCTTAAAATCTCGGCATATAATAAGTTCAGTGGGCCCAAGAATTAAAGGCCCAAAACATTCCCTTTGCAAACCCTAATTAGTCCCGCTCCTATCTGTCACATCAGCTTTCCGTCTCCCTATACAAAAACTTTCCGCCTCCCCAAATCACCACCTTACACCATCTCAATTAAAATTTCCGCCAATATCGCTCTGCAAAAAAGCTCGCCAAATCGCAATTACTCAGGGATCCACCGTTAACTCGCAGCTTACCAACAATGGACGAACTCGGCGATATGTGTAAGTCCCCAGATTCCCTTTCAGATTTAATTATACATTTAAATTTCGACTGTATTCGCTGAGTTGTACTTATTTGCTGTGTTATCTCCTCCTGAATATATTTATCATGGAACAATCATCAGCCACATCCAACAATAATCCCTTAACCCAATCACTCTCTCCCGATTCCGATCTCGCCGTAAACTCTTTCATTATTGAACAAAGGCCAAAACCCCTAGCATTACCCTCCTCTGGCCTACGCGACGAGCCGGAGGGTGATATCTCATGGGAAGAACTCCGAGCCCAAACCGTAGCCAATGATCCTTCCAGCAACCTTCCCCTTCTCACTCCTGGGGATCCCCTTATCCCAGAAGGCGTTCCCCTTCGTGAATCGAGGGATCCCCCATCCGTTGCACACTTTCGGGAGAATCCTGTAACCGTGGATGAGTCCCTTTACTTTGACGACCTCCCCTCGTCATCCTTAACAACCAAAGAGGTCAAACACAACTATTGGCTACTTCCTGACCCAAAAAAGCTGGAACAATTTAAACGTATTCTCAACCTTCCTCTCACTGCCAAAATGGTTTTACCCGACAGCCCGCATGCCAACCCCATGCGACCTCCCCCTAATCACATTACACTTTTTGACACATTATTGGTAGCAGGATTTAGATTCCCTGCTCACCCATTCTATGTAGAAATTTCTAACATGTACAATGTATCACTGCTTCAACTGACTCCCAACTCCATGAAGTATCTGGCCGGGTATCTCTTGCTCTGTAAATACTACAATGCCCGTGCCGACCCTATTTTTTTCCATTATTGTTTACAGGTAAAATACCAGCAAAACTCCTTTTATCTCTCCTACCGCTTAGGGCGACCTAAATTCCTTACTAGTCCCCCAAATAAAGTCCACGAATGGAAGAGAAACTTTTTGTTCATTCATAATACTGAAGCTTGGCCTTTTATAACCGAGCTAAAAGATCACACTCCTCCCCAAACCAAACCAACAACCTCCAAAGCAAACCCCCTGCTGTACCAAAAATATTTTGACCAGCTCGTGGAATGGAGCCGACATCCCTTCGACCTGGCTCTTATCACCGACCGCTCCGCCATGTTCCGTTATGCGGGCATCGATTCTCGCCCGGTGGAGCCGGATCTTGCCATTTCTAGGAGTAAATTCGGTGGGTATTGTAGGTTTTGCAATTACATTCATTCACATGTGCTAAAACGAAATTATAACACGATCTCTCTATTTTCAGTTTCCTTCATCAACTCCTGTGCAGCTGCTCTCCCCGAGGTAAAGAAGAAGCAAGCTACTTCTTCCACAGCTCGCGCCGCCCCCATCTCCAGCAATATTGAAAAGGCTCCTCGACCAACGCCCGGACCGGTCGAAGATGAAGAAGAGGAGCCACAGCTGGTCCTCCGAGGTAGGAATAAGGGCAAGCGACCTCTGCAAACCGTCTCCAACAGTCCCAAAGCGCAGGCTCCGAAAGCTCGCAGTCCAAGCCCCCCAAAAACAAAAAGGCGTCGTCTACAAAAAGGGTTGCCGACAGCCTCTGCTAGCTCTGCGGACTTGAGTAAAGTGCTGGCGAAATTGGATAGGGCTGCAGATGTGGAAACTCTTCTTCCTGAGCAGACACTTCAATAGCTGAAGCCCTTGTTTGCTAAGTTCTCGGAGGAATTCATAGCTCGCTCAACAGGGGCCGATCTGCAGCAAACTGTTGACGAGCTAAACACCCGAGCTGAACAGCAGACCAAGCAATTATCATTAACACAGGGGGAGCTGGATAAAGCGCTCCAAAGGGTGAAAGCTTATGAAGAACAGCTGGCAGTTTCCGTCAGTCAGAGCAACAGTCTGAAGGACGAGAGGGCAAGCTTGAGCAGCGAGCTAAACAAACAGGCTGGGGAGCTCGCGCTGAAGACTGCGGAGCTCGCACTTCAACAACAGAAACAATCTGAGCTAGTCAAAACAGCTCGCGAAGAGGGCATTGCCGAGGGTCAAAGAACATTCCTCCTTAGTGAAAATGGCCGCAAGTTTATCGATGCATACCGTCACGAGCTAATCAAGGCTTATCAGAACTCGTCGATATACTTCGGCTTGATGGCCCGTGGTGCTGCCGAATGGATTACCGAGGCTGCAAAGATTATTACGGGAGAGGTGGCTCAACTAAACGTCTCATATACTCCGAATGCCAGGGCTATCATCAACAAAATGACCCCCTTCAGCTTCTTTGAGGGTGACTGGAAACAGTCCATCCACGCGAAGTGGTGGTTACGATGTCAGAGCCAAGCAGCCCTAGCCGCGGGAGTACATGGCGAGATGCAAACGCCCTTAGAAGACCTGATCTCCGAGCCCACGCCCGAGTCTAGCGGCGTCATCACCACAACCTCCGAGCCTGCGCCCTCCAGCCCTGCTCCTGTGCCTGAGGAGACTGTTTAGAACTCACTCATTCCACTTAGCTCGCTATTTGTGTATTCAAACACTTTCCAAAAAGTCATCATGTTATTATTGCTAACATTATCAATTCAATCCCAGTATTATACAACAAACAATACTCATACGAGGACGTCGCACGATCATATTTAGCTCGTCTCATGAACATACTAGCTCGCTATAAACAACTTCACGTGGGTTTGCCATGATCATAACTATTAACAAGCAAACATAAAACATACAACCTCCAACTTATCAAATTGAGAGAAATAATAAGGTGTACTTCCATCTCAACCATGTGTACGCACGAACATATTCAACACATCAAGAGTTATATATCTCGGCAGGATTTATTTTCTGCCCATAAACATACATAAAACTTCATCATAGATGACCGTCAATCTAATGAGGATGTCAGTATCAAATTACCTTCGACCTAATGAAAGCGTCGGATTTAAATTATCCTCGACCTAATGAAAGCGTCGGAATTTAATCATCATCGACCTAATGGAAGCGTCGGCATGAAATAGTCATCGACCTGATAGGAGCGTCGGCATCGACCTAATGGAAGCGTCGGCATGAAACAGTCATCGACCTGATAGGAGCGTCGGCATCGACCTAATGGAAGCGTCGGCATGAAATAGTCATCGACCTGATAGGAGCGTCGGCATCGACCTAATGGAAGCGTCGGCATGAAACAGTCATCGACCTGATAGGAGCGTCGGCATCGACCTAATGGAAGCGTCGGCATGAAACAGTCATCGACCTGATAGGAGCGTCGGCATCGACCTAATGGAAGTGTCGGCATTAATAATACAACCTGACAGGATTATCCTCTGCCCATATCACATGCATTTGTAAAACTCAATCATAAAAAATATCTCATAATTTTATTCATTGCATTAATCAACTCGCATGGTCGGGAGAAGTGCCCTCCGGTCCAGAGTTACCTCCTTCCGCACCATATGTACTTACAGAAAAACCACATTACTAAGGTCGCCAGGTCGGGAGAGGTGCCCTCCGGTCTAGAGTTACCCTCTCCCACCCAAAATAACAAAAAAAAAGAAACATAACTCATAATCCATTCCCAGGTCGAGAGAGGTGCCCTCCGGTCCAGAAGTTACCCTCTCCCACCCAAAACAACAACATAACATAAAATCCTGAGGTCGGGAGAGGTGCCCTCCGTCCAGAGTTACCCCTCTCCCACGTCAAATAACAACTTTTCGTCAAACGAGCTTCATGCGGGAGAAGTGCCCTTCGATCCAGAGTTACCTTCTCCCGCGCCCCCTTTATGCATAATATTTCTTCAAATGGCACACATTCCAGCTTCGTGGTACGATCTTTCCTCTTTTAGTCTCAAGGATGTATGCTCCTCCTCGCAGCACTTTGATTACCTTGAATGGCCCAATCCAGTTCGGCTCTAATTTCTTGGTCGCCTTCAAGGCATCAGCTCTCTTCCAAACCAAATCTCCGACCTGAAACTGTCGGTGTTTAACATGTTTGTTAAAGGCAGCCTGCACTCGTTGTTTYTAACGRTCCACCCGAGCTGRAGCTCTYTCTCGTATCTCATCAATCGTTTCAACAGCTCCGCGAGCTAGCCTTTCATTTTCCTCCGCATTAAACGCTAACAATCGCTGTGATTCCCCAACAATCTCAGCAGGGATGACCACGTCCACTCCATACACTAGGCTAAACGGCGTCTCCCCCGTGGAAGTTCGGGGAGTCGTTCGGTAGGACCAAAGGACAGATGCGAGCTCGTCTTCCCAGAACCCGCCTGCTTTCTCTAACCGCAGCTTAAGCCCCTGCACAATTATACGATTAGTAACCTCAACTTGCCCATTAGCCTGCGAGTGTGCCACGGAAGCAAAACGTTATTTCATCCCCATGTCCTTGCACCACTTCTGCATCTTTCGCCCATTAAATTGGGTCCCATTGTCCGAGACCAAAATTCGCAGTACTCCGAACCTGCAAAATATATTATCAAAAAGAAAATCCATTATATGTTGCTCGGTAGTTCCCGTGACGGCCTCAGCTTCCATCCACTTGGTGAAATAATCAATGGCCACCACCGAATGCTCCTTATTACTCGGGGTTCTCGGAAAGGGACCCACAATGTCAATTCCCCATTGCGCAAATGGGCAAGGCGAGCTCATTATCATCATCTCCTCGGCTGGTATACGAATAATCGAACCATGCTTTTGGCACTTCTCGCAAGTTCGAACTAGCTCGCCAGCCATAACCTTCATCCCAGGCCAGAAGAAACCTGCTCGCAAAGTTATGTTCATCAGTGCTTTCCCTTTCGCATGATCCCCACAGTATCCCTCATGTATCTCCTTTAGCACCTCCATCCCACGTTCTCTTGCCAAACATTTAAGAAGAGGTCCAAATCGCGACCTCTTATAAAACTCATCATTCATTATACAGAAGCGAGCTGCGACTCTAGCATCATTTGTGTTTAACCTCTCCACCCCTTCTTGCGCTTTGAGCAGGACATCCCAAATGGGCCCACGCCAATCGTCCTTGTCCTCAATCTCCATAACCTCTACTCCTCTTTCAATACTGCTGGCATTCAACTGCATCAATGTGACCTTCCGAGTATCACAGGTCATTAACGCTCCCGCTATTCGGGCGAGCTGATCTGCCCGTGTATTCTCAGCTCGCGGTAAATGTTCCAACGTAAATTCTTCAAAGTGAACTGCTTCCTCTCGCAATTTCCCCAAATACATTGCCATACGCTCCTCCCGAGCTTCAAAAGAACCATCGAATTGCCGAGCTACTAGTTGGGAATCAGTGTACGCCCACAACCTTCTAGCTCCCAACTCGCTAGCCATCTTGATTCCCTACAACACCGCCTCGTATTCATCCTCATTATTGGATGCCTTGAACCCCAACTTAACTGCAAACTCCAAGCTTTCTCCCTCCGGGCTAGTTAAAACTAAGCCTAGCCCTGCCCCTGACGCCATGGTCGAACCATCAGTATATAAGGTCCATGCTTTCAGTTCAATCTCTTCATCGACCTGTTTTGTCATCTCCTGTAAAAAGTCTTCTAACACTTGCGCTTTAATGGCGGTCCTAGGCTCATACACCACGTCATATTCGCTGAGCTCCACTGCCCACTTCACCAAACGCCCAAACACACTTGGATTGCCCAAAACTTGTTTCAAAGCCAAGTTAGTACGCACCTTCGCTCTGTGGCTTAGAAAATAAGGTCGCAACTTTCTTGCTGTGGTAACTAGCGCGAAACCTCATTTCTCGAGCTCAGTGTACTTCAACTCAGCACCCCGCAACATCCTGCTAATATAATAGATGGTTTTTTGTATAACTTCCTCCTCTCTTATCAGCACCGAACTCACGGCGACCTCGCCTACTGAAACGTATAAAAATAGCTCTTCTCCTGGCATAGGTTTAGTCAGCAGTGGTATCTCTGCTAAATACTTTTTCAGCTCCTCAAAGGCATCCGCTGCTTCCTTCGTCCACTCAAACCGAGATCCCTTTCGAAGCGCCCTGAAAAAAGGGACACCTCGCTCCGCCGACCTAGAAATAAATCGGCTAAGACCTGCCATCCGACCTGTTAATATCTGTACTTCTCGCATGGTGCGGGGATGAGGCATCTCCATAACAGCTCTCACCTTCTCTGGATTGACTTCAATCCCCCGCTCTGTTACCATATACCCCAAAAAATTCCCCGATCTCACACCGAATGCACATTTCTTCGGATTGAGCTTCATCCCATACTGCCGCAATATGAGAAATGTCTTCCTCAGGTCGTCCACATGCGTTTCAGCTCGCTTGCTCTTAACCAGCATGTCATCAACATAGACCTCCATGGTAGACCCCAACAGGTCCTTAAACATACGATCCACTAGCCTTTGGTAGGTCGCCCTCGCATTCTTTAATCCAAAAGGCATGGATACAAAACAATACGTACCGGTGGAAGTGACGAAACTCACTTTAGGCTGATCTTCTTTAGCAAGAGGTATCTGATAGTATCCCTGCGAAGCATCCATCATACACAACAGCTCGCATCCAGAGGTAGAGTCCACCAATTGATCAATCCTCGACAAAGGATAATGATCCTTAGGACAGGCCTTGTTCAAATCTCGAAAATCTATGCACATCCTCCACTTCTGCTCCAACTTTGGCACCATTACAACATTGGACAAGTACTCAGGGAACTGTATCTCCCTGATATGTCCAGCTTTTAACAGCTTCTGCACCTCTTCCTCAATGATCTTGTCGAGTTCGGGTCCGAAATGCCTCCTCTTCTGTTTTATAGGTCTAGCTTCTGGGTCCGCATTCAAATGATGTTGCGCGACCTCTGGTGAAACCCCAGTCAACTCCTTCTGCCAAATGCAAATACATCTCGAAATTCTCTCAGCAAGCTAACCATCTCTTCTTTTAATGAGTCGGATAGCAAGGTACCTATCCTCGTAACATACTCTGGCCGGTCCTCCTCTAAGGAGATTTACATTAACTCTTCATTCGGCCGGAGAGAGGTCTCTTGCTCCTTCACCTTCTTCGCGCTAAGTATCCCCTCCGGCCGATCACCATCTCTCTCTCGTTTATTCTCCATCAACCCCCTTCTGACCGCCATTTGGTAACAAGACCTTGCGACCTGTTGCTCAGCGATGACCTCCCCTACTTTGTCACCCACCGGATATTTTATGCTCATGTGATAGGTCGACGTTATAGTCTGAAACGCATTAAGAGCAGGTTGCCCCAATATCACATTGTAGGCCGACCTCCCGCGGATGATCAAAAACTTCAAATCTTTCTTCACTCGCCTCGTACCCTTTCCCAACACTACTTGTAATGTCATCTCTCCTTCCGTATTCATCTATGCTCCGTTAAACGCATAGATGGGTGTATTCACAGATCGCACCCTCTTATCCACCTCCATCTGATCAAGGCAATCTGTATAGATAATGTTTACCGAACTCCCATTATCTATAAAGATCCTGCTGACTTCATAGCCCGCTACCTCTGCTTCAATCACCAGCGCATCATTATGGTCTTCCTGCAATCCACGTCTATCATTGGGGCCAAAAGATATGACTGGCCCAACCACCTGTGGCTGCCTACTAACGCTAGCGACCTCCCATGTTCGATTGCGAGCTGATTTTAAGTGCTTCTTGCGCGCATTATTGGAATCACCATCCGTTGGGCCCCCTGAAATCATATTGATCCTTCCCTTATTTCCTCGGGCCCTTCCGAACTCCTGGTTTCTCTGACGCCCTTGTCTCGCGACCTGCGCAGGAGGTGGGCCTCTTGGTGGGGGTGGGGGCAACATCCTCCTCTGCTCGCTCGGCTCCTTCTCCTTGTAGATTACTTCCTTTAAATGCCCTGCTCTTATAAGTCTTTCTATCTCCTCATTGAGATGTCGGCATTTTTCCGTGAAATGCCCATAGTTATTATGGAAACGGCAAAAGGAGACAGTTTTTGGATGCGTTGAGACAGGCGTGCGATCCTCCGGCCACTGTATTAGATCAGGTACCGAGCGTTCCATGACACCAAACACCTTATCCTGTGGTATAGCTAGTGGTGTGAAGTCCTCCTCCCTCCAAATTTTCATATTCGGCTCTTGGCTCGCACTGACCCCGGCATTTGAGGCCAAGAGTCCGCGCATGCCTCTTCTATGCTCTCTCCTCGGTTATCTCTCAGGCACTTTATCCCTCGTGTTCGCGACTTCCCTGCCGAAACGCAGTCGGTGRTCTTCCTCTTCCTCTTCTACCTGCACGTATTTATGGCATCTCGCGAGAACTTCATCGTACGTGCGAGCTTCTTTCTTTACCAGCGACCTCCGCAAATCTTCCCTCCTCAAACCTTGATGCAAAGCCCCAGCTTTCATCTCATCCGTAGCGGTAGGGACCTCCAAGGTAGCGTTGGTGAACCTATTAACATATTGTTTTAGCGTCTCGTCAGGTCGCTGCACCATTGTGAAGAGTGACTGGGCTGTCTTCGCGCTCTGCCTGACGCTGGAGAACTGCTTCAGGAAGGCAGCTCGCAACACCTGATAACTCGTAATTTTACCATTCGGGAGTTGGTAAAACCAATTCTGTGCAATTCCTCTCAAGGTGGATACAAAGGCTCGACACGCCACAGCTCCCGTATAGTTATGAGTCATCCTCGCGTTTTCAAACAACTGCAAGTGTGCGACTGGATCAGTCGTTCCTCGGTACTGAAATTCTAACTCCTTATAATTTCGAGGCATTGCTGCGTGCATCAGTTCTTCTGAAAAGGGATGCTCTTCCTCCCCTTCCAGGCTTTCTCCATCCATCCACTTCTGCAACTTCAGCATGGCCTCTTGCAACTCTCGGAAGGCCTTAGTGTGTGGCCCCACCTCGCTCTCCTCTCTTCTCCCCTTATGACCTCTGCCACTTTTCCGCGATCTCCCCCCAGAGTCACTGCTCGAGTCTAAGGTAGGGGTATTGCTCTCACTATCACCCCTGTGATGCTTGCGACCTCTACCCTTATAACGATTTCGCCCCAGTTTTATTCCCCTCCGCTAATGAACACGAAAATCTACGGATGAGGAGGAACTAGAGATGTCTCCTTTCTTCCTCTTGCCAAGCTCCTTCTTCTCCTCTCCAACCGTTGGCTCGCCCTCTTTATCAGCGTTCAACTTCTCGCTCTTATCCTTCCCTCTTTTCAGCTCGCCCGCCAAATACTTACGCAACTCCTCCTGTTTTTCGACAGGTACGAAGTCCATAAGCCCTTCCAAGAATCCCTTCTTGCCCTGATCGGGCATCTCCTTTGGCGGATTTCCTCCTCCTGTTGCCTCGGGGATTGATTTTTGTGGTTCTACCCCAGGCGTCTGCTTCTCCACTTCTTCCACCAGCCCCCTCCCAACTTGCTTTTTAGGAGAAGGTGGAGGTGTATTGCCCGCGCTTCGAATTAGAGGATCCATGCGAGGGTACTCATGCTCATCCCCCGGGACATCCTTCTCGCCAGGATGTAGGAATCTATTCTTTTTCTTCTTATTGTTGGATCCGGGCGCGTAATCCAGAACTCTTGGTGTTATGTTTTTCTCCTTCATGTTTTGTTTATGCAAATTGTCACGCCTTTCGCTCAAAGACTCGATGTCTCTCTTTCCCACAGACGGCGCCAATTTGATGAGTTCAAAAGGTTGAACTACCAAATATAAGGGGTACTAACCTAGGATATAGAGATCAGTGACCTAGATGGAACTTCAAATGGGACTCAGCGAACTCCAGAATATCCACAATCGTCTCGGCGACCTCGATTTCCTGCAAAACTGCGCCTAGAACGGGCCGAATTTCGAGCCCGTTAAGACCCTCCAACGCTTAAGTTAATAAGCGAAAAACACACTTCTTCTACTCTCAATAATATTAGTGCACTCAGATAATAAATGCGTAAAAAAACATTGACCCCTCAAGAAAGAAGCCAAGGGCTCCTTTTATAGAGATAGGAGAATATTCACAATATCTAGGGTTACCTTTCATGATAAGAATTTCATTTATGTCAGGATTCTCCAATCGTCTCTCAGTTAGGACTCCTCATTTATGGCATGTTCCCATAAACAACAAACCTCTCCATAGATATCCCAATTAAGCCGGAGCCCACCAGGCCCATAATAACTCACGTACACCAGATTCATAAACGGGCTCAAATACCCAGCCCAAATTACAAGAGGTCGCGACCCTGTATGAAAAGCCATCCCCATACTACAGGTCGCTACTCTTCACAAAACAATCCACTCGAATTATCACAGCTCGTCCACCTCCCAGGGGTACACCCTCCCTAGGAAATAAGGTCGCCTTCCTTGAATAGCCACAATTATCACATAATCTCACGTGTAGTTATTTTGGTCCGTATCACATGCATACAAATTGCACTATACAAGAGAATTTAACCACAGCAGAAAAGAAAAGTATAGTATAGTGCAATCTCAGTTATGTTTTATTTTAATTACATCTATCCTACTAATGCATCGATCTATCTATGGTGTTTTCTTTCAATTTTAATTAAACTGCTCACCAATTGCCTGTGTGCGTTACAGAATAAAACACTATTGACTGAGCTCAACAAATACTGGCCGAATCTCAGGAACTCAGCAAACAATCATTGGTTCTGGGGACATGAATGGAAGCAGCACGGGACTTGTGCCGGGTTAAAACAAGATGACTATTTCGACCTAGCACTGCAACTGAAAGCTAAGGTTGGTCTGGATTCTATGCTGCAGAACGGAGGTATCAAAGCCGGCCAAAATAAATATAACAATGTTTCCACCATCATCAGGGCTGCCAAAGGTGTGTTGCCAATTCTCAAGTGCAACACAGATGCGCAGAAAAATCTTCTGTTGTTTGAGGTGGTGATGTGCTACAACCTTGGCCGAAGGTCATTTATCAACTGCCCCCAACCACAACCAAATCCTTGTCCTCGTTCATATTACCTACCATAAATATTGCAATATAAGTTCACATGTTTGTTGCAACAAACGGAATTGCGAATAAAAATAAATGGTCATTGTTGAAATAATTAATTATGGGACGTTACTGGGTAGCCATGCTTCAATCCCAACACCACTATTATGATTTTTCTTTCTTCTTATGTTTGTATCAATCAGTGTTATTATAATGTAATCTATATCTATCTATCTATATATATATATATTCCTAAAAGTCCGAGAATGTCTTTCAACTTTTGTTTTGCCTAAATCACTCATTTCCTCTTTTATTTACAATGGTTAAGTTGTCATCGTAACTTAATTAATTAATGAAATAGAAGGAAAGAAAATTAAAAATAAAAACAAATGCAGTAAATAATACATTAAATAAGAATTCTAAGGGTCATCGAAAACTCATAGAAAACGTTCAATGAGCAGGCAATAAACTGGTGTTCTCCATTTCATTTTTTTTCTTTCTTTTTTGCGATTTTCTTATTCCAGCACTCTTAAATATTATCAGAGTTCATACTTTCAGATTATGGGTTAGTCTTGAAGAGACCAAAAGGGTTGAGAGGAAAAAAATTAGTCAACATATTTCCAGATTCAGAGGGCTTATATTATGGGAAATGACTACAGTACCGCGAAGGTATCATACCTCCTAGCCCCCTGCATTTACATCCCTTAGATTTTATCATTATCTATAACTACTTTAGATCTAAGAGTTCTAATTAAGTGGGGAATGGTACCTTCACGGCACCGTAGAAATCCCCTATATTATGACTATGTTCTTTTTCTGTGTAAAATTTTTCTTGACTCCCTGTACTAAAAAGTAGGTACTATTTCATATTTTTTTGGAATCAAACTTTTAATGTTCATATATATAAGTTGAAACTAAATCTTAAGTGCCACCTTTATATTTTTAGGTAACTATTTGTTTACTATTTTTCTTAATACMTTTTAGATTGTAGTAGTAATAGAGTGTRAAATGGCAAATTACAAAATATCGAGTCTAAATTWCTACAATAAACACAAGTAAACAAACTAGAAAATCCGTGAACATAATAAGCCTTATCATATTCCCTAAAATGTTGACCCTTGTTATTGGAAATTCCCAGCAAAACAACAGAAATAAACAAAAGCAAGTCTATTATTATAAAAGATAGAACCTAAAGTAAAATAATATAAAAATTATTTAGTTGGATAGTTATAGTTTTTAATTAATTATACTGGGTAAAAAACTAAACATTAGTTTTGTTTYAGAAAATATTTTCATCTTGTTTTAAAYTATGCTAGAAACAACTTATTTAAAAGTACGAGAGATGTAAATCAAATATCTTGGTGCAAAGCTTCTTTGCRTGTTCATAGTATTCCAATTCCAATTTGCAAGCCCTTTTCCTCCTTGCTAAAAGAAGTGTTGMATTCAATATATTACACATGTATTGAAAGTTTTCTATTGTAGCCATGAGAAACATGCGTGCACCATTTAACTTTTTAAGTAAATTAAATACCTAAAAAAATCATCTTTTCATATATCTCTTTGTACTAAAAAAATAATATTTTATTAGGGAAAAACTCTCGATAATAAGAAAAATTCATCGATAATCAATTTACCGAGTACATGTTGAAAAAACTCTCATCGGTAAAATCTTTAAATGGAAAATATGCCCTCGGTTGCGAGAGAATTAACGAAGGTTTATTTCTTCGAATATTTAAGGGACATTGAATCTAATTGCCCTCGAAAAAATCGAGTGCAGCTTCCCCTCGACTTTCTCGTGGGTAATTGCCCTAGGAAATACCGAAGTCAAAATCCCCTCAGAAAAAGTGAGGGCAAAAACCTCTCGGTTTTTCAGATTAAAAAATAACATTCAAAAAAAAAAGAATCATTAATATTATTTTCGTGAGGGGATTATACCTCTCGGTTTCCGATGGGATTATACCCTCGGTTTTTTCCAAAAGGAAAGATCCCACGTTTTTTTTAATATTATTTTTAATACTTTTTTAATTATTAAAATTCCCCAAAAATTAAAAACAAATAAATAAATGAACTAATTATATAAATATTAGAAAATTTAAGATTATTAAATTTGTTTAACAAAATGTTAGCAAAAGTTTGTCAAAACATTCGATACAAAGAAGTCTTATGACGTGGGAGGCTGCACCGGGTACTACTATAATCGAGCTAACAGTTCAGCCATCTGCGCCTTCACCTGCGCCTGAAATTTATTGCTGCTTCTGGCGCTGCATCTCACGTAGTAGCTCAGACACACCATATCGCTGCTCCATCGCCTGCTGAGCTCGTCTCGTATCCTCTAACTCCTCCCTCTGCGTCTTGAATTGCGTCTCGAGCTCCCTCAAGTGAGTAAACCCTTTGTAGCAGCCAACAACTTCCCGAACCAGCCTTAGCCGTAATATAGACTCTTACCTGAACTGACGAAATCGAGATAAATAAGGTTATGGTCAACCTCGTTATACGGATCCTGTGAAGAAGCACGTGCCTCATCCAGACGTCGCTCGTACTCCTCCTGAAATACAACTAGTTAATAAGTTCTATTTTAAAACCAAAGAACAAGATTAATAAAAAAGAGACTCACATCAGTATTATTAGATCTCATATCGACCCATGTACCGTCATCCTTCTTGTGCGTATGTACACAAACCTGGTAAGTAGTAGCCGGCTCACCCATATCCCCCTCCTGTATCCAAATGAAATTATTATATAATTAACATTAAAAATAAACAAGCAAATAATATATTATGATTTGAAATTACTTATGATATCATAAGAATAACTGATCGTAGATCTAGACCCCCCTCTATGTTTCAACATCTCAGTACCCGAATTAGCAGGCTCGCTTCTCCTATTGATGTTGCACTGTTCGAACCTCTTCTTCTTCTCGGGCTTATCCTACTCAATATTCCAAATTCTAGTTGAAATGCACGATATATAATATTTAAACCATCTGTAATAATAAAAAAAACTTAATTTAATAAGAAGACATAATAAAATCATTTAACTGCGGACCCCTTGTCAACGATCCTCGGTGGTTGAACAGTCTGATCACGAAACTGCTTATTCTCGTTAAACTGCTTCCCGTACTTGTCCTGCATTGTGTGGAAAAATGTCATCTGTATAGCATGTGGAGTATGTAGTTTCGTGTCCCAATAATAAATCTTCTACAAAACAAACTAATAATTACAATTCAATTAATACATGATTCTCAAGTTACAATAAAGATTAATAAATTTASACACAAAATAATAATAACCTGATACATGTCTCACCATAATGCACGAATCTCTGTAGGGACTGCCTTAAACTATCACCCAGTGGGATGGAGGTCTTTATCCATGATCTCCCGAAATATGTTGGTTAGTCTGACCTCCCTGCTATATACCCAGTAATTGTATTTGTGGTTACAAATATAATTTAATAATAACGATAATTAGAATTCTATAATTATTAATTTATGTACTTCTTCCCGACGATATAAATAAGGTATCGCCTCTGTGGTGGGCCCAAGTATTGTCGAGATGTATCCGCATCGGACGGTGTCGGTGTGGTGGTATCTGGGGTTGGCGTTCAATGATCAGTACCAAGACCCACGTAATCATCATCAAAATCAGCTAAACGATTACCCCTAATTGAATAATTGAATTTTAATTGCATAATTGAATCAAATGAGCCAAAATACTTGGAGAGCACTCATTGATTCATTGAATTAGGATTGCAAATGAACCTATCGAATCAAACTTCAGGATAATCGATTCGTGTTTGAGAGATTTGACAAATATTCATATTTGTTTAATATACCGATTTGAAAATTGATTCAAATTCGATCGAATAAAGTATTTAAATATGTTTGTATTCAAATAACAAATTGAACGGTTTATTTTTTTTTCTAAATAATGTATTAACTAAAAATATCAATTAAAACATAAAAGATAATATACTGATAATATATATCCCATTTACGGTCAATAAGAAAATTAATTTTACACTTTTAATAAGTTTCATATTTCTTTTATAAAATCATTTTAATCATGATAAATTTGTAAAAATGAATTATTTATTATATCAAGAAAATTATTTAATAATTTGAGAAAATAAACAATATTATAAAATGATATAATACAAACAAGAACAATAAATTATGTAGTATATTATAAATAGTTTTATTTACTAAATAACTATATAAAAATGATAAAAATAAAAAGAAAACCAAAGGATGAAATTTTATAATATAATACTTTATAAATCTCAAAACTTGATAATAGAAAAATATATAATAAACTATTATTTAAATTTATATAATTATTTAATAAATTAAAAAGTAGAAAATTTAAAAATATTATAGAATAATAATATAAGTCATTAAAAACTATAAAGTTAGTTAAATGATTGTAACAATAAATATATAATTATAATGATTACTTAATATATTTAATAATGAAAAAAATTAACAGAAATTTAGTAAAGATTTAAATAACATTTTGAAATACTTTTAAATTAGACTAAAATATAATAAAGTATGATTAATATCAAAATAATTATAAGTGCTTATATTTTACTTAAGTAATTTTATAACTTCCGTATCTATTATATTATGTTATTTTATAATAATTTTATATTTTTATGTTATGTAGTTTTAATAACTATTAAGAAATTTTAATATTCTCTATCACTAATTTTATAAAATTTTCAGATGTATTTCATATATTTTGTAGTTTTGACGACTTTTAATTTTCAAATTTATTGAATTAGTATTTATAAAATAATTTAAATTCACTCTTTATTTTATATTTATAGTTGTTATAATAATAATAATAATAATAATAATAATAATATTATTATTATTATTATTATTATTATTATTATTATTTGAGAACAACTTACTCTGATTTAATTGCTAAGATCATATCTCCTACTCTTATTCATTCTCAAGCACTTTCAACGGAATTAGTAGTTGACCAACTGTGGTAGTGGCGTATCCAGAATTTTGAATTTGGGGGTACGAAATTAAATAAATTAGTGTGTGTGTGTCACTAAAAAAAATCCCGGCTAGATTGACGGCCAAATCCGTCAGAATGTCGTTATTATATTGAATACTGATGGCCTCCCGACGGATATTGCCCGTCAGCATTGTCGTGGTCAGGACTGATGCATCCTGACGGGAAAATGTTCTCGCCGGTAATGCTGGCGGATTTATTGACATCTATACCCGCTAGTAAATGGCCTTCAGTATTATTGGTGGGTATGGCCGCCAGGAATCTCTGATGCTATGCTGACGAGTTTGGCCGTCAGCATTCCTGGCGGGTATGTGGCCGTCAGCATTCCTTGCGGGTCTTTGCTTCCAGAAAGTCCTAAAATATGCTGACGGCCCACCCTTCATTAGGCCGTCAGTATAGAAAATCCTTGTTGTAGTTCAAGGAAGTTTTTCTTATTTATTAACTAATAAATTAATTTAAAAAATAACAAACAAATAAAATTTTAGATAATCCAAAATAAATTATCCACTAATTAAAAATCAAAACAAATCATCTAAAAATCAATTCATTCATCGAATGTATAAAAAAAATCCTGAATTATCCATCCATATCTAACTATCACCACCATCGAATGTCGGATCAGGGGGAGGCTGAGTAGGTGGCTGACGAGACATGTCCCGAGTAACAGCTTCTTCAATCTGCTATATAAAAATACTCAAATTTATAGATTTAGAATTCAGATGTGTGGTGATTTTAACTTCGATTAGTTCAAAGTTCGACTACAAGAAAATAAATTTACCTATAAAAGTTGTTAATAAAAACTATAAAAATTGAAGATTTCAGGTACAATTATTATCGGTAAATACTTACCATGAAAATTTAAAATTGTTAGTAAATACTTACAACATTTTTGTCACATAGAGCATCTCCAATGCAACAATGTTGAAAGTGAAAAAATTGACACATGGAATAAAAATAATTATGTGGCACATCAAATCTTATACATTGTCAAGAACAATGTTAAATTCTAGACATTACTATTTGCAATGTCTACAATTAATTTGAAATATATCATCCAATCATATTATTTCTCTCTCTTTATTTTTTATAAAAATAAATAAAATAACTTAGCACATATATAACATTAACATTGATGCATTGGTGAGCTTTTTTTTTTATATATATATAAAATGTCAATGTCATTTGCCACATATGTTCAATTAACACTATTGCATTGAAGATGCTCTTAGTTGCAAGTTTGTTACTGACTTTGCAGTATTTGGTCGATATGATTTGAGAAATAATATATTTTAGTTTATCATTATAGCATTAAATTATACAAATATTATCACTTATAACAAAAAATTCAACATACAGAGCAAATGCATCGCACGGGTTAAACACCCATAACCTAATCCATTTAGAAAGAAAGAAAAAAGACTTTCAAACATGTTCTTCGATCACTAAAATCGAGAACATAAGACCTATATGTAGTGGACAATCTGATCACTTGAGCTAACCCACTTTATCGACTATGTACCGATTTACTTTGATCTGTTTGAATACACACACACACACACACAGACATATATATATATATATATATATATATATATATATATATATATATATATATATATATATATATATATATTGATTGTTTATGTTCTATTAATAATTTAATATTATTATTCTCACATTATTTGTACAAACACAAAATTATCACAATTCGTACGTGCATCGCACGGGTTAAGCACTAGTTTAAATAAAACCACGTGACATCCTATCACGTTTTTTGATAAAAATTTGAAAACCCGCTATTGGAGGGACAACACCTCCCGGCCGGCGCCGTAACCCACGCCAACATCCGACAGTACACAACCATCACCACCAATGACAATAATATATACAGACATAATTAAACCCCGATCGATAACCACGGCCTCCTATGCATGTTAAATGTACAAATTTTTTTAAATATCGGTCGATCATCACGGCCTCCCATGCATGGACAATATATATACAATATAATGAGTGCATACATATATCACAATATAATTTGCCCCTAAAGTTTATCTAAATTTGAAAGCAGACCCTAACAATCTAAGTTAATACAATGAAACACTAATTTCCTAATTATTTACTAAACTAACCCACAACTATCTAATTATATACTTTGTGTACGTATAATTTACCAATTTAACTCTCATTTTGAGATTATTTACGATTAGACCCCTATTTTGAAATCAAAACTTTATTTCAAAATTAAACTCTATCTTGAAACCTAATTATTTTAACTAGAAAATAAAAACAGAATTTTAAAGAAATCTTTATTTAATTTAAAATTATTTTAAAAACTATAGATTTATTTTCAAATTTCAATAAAAACAAAATGATTAACTAAAATTTATATTAAAATTATTTAAATCCCAAGTTTGGTTTAAAAAAAAAATTTATTTAAAAACAAAAAGAAAACAGATTTTTATTTATAAAAAAAAAACAGAAATTTATTTAAAAAAAACAGATTTTTATTAAAAAAATAAATCTATTTAAAAAAAAAACAGATTTTTATTTTAAAGAAAAACAGGTTTTTATTAAAGAAAAAATAGATTATTATTTTAATTTGCTAAATTAACACATATTCTATAATTAATTCATAATATTAATAATTAATTCATAATAAATAATAAAATAATAACAATAAACCTTAATAACCACAATTATATAACCCTAATTGATAATAAAAAACTAATTAAATCTTAATTAGAAATGAAACTCTAATTGCAAATAGTTAAATAATTAATCTTAAATACTAATTAAATTTTAATTAACTTAAATTACCACAATTATATAAAATAAATAAATAATTAACATTAATTAACCACAAACCATTACATAAAATAAATAAGAAAAATCATAAAAATATTAACCTGGAAAAAGGCTAGCGACGAGGCTGAGCAGCGGCGTGGAGCGACGAGCGGCGACTTCAGGCGGCGACGTCCGTTGAGGCGGTAGAGGCGGCGACGTCGAATTCTGTGGTGGTGGGCTACGACGACGGCGACGGCTTCAGGCGACTTCCGTGGTGGTGGGTTACGGCGACGGGAGGGAGCGGAGGAAGAAATTCTTTTGTGTGTGTGTTTGACAGTGAATGAGGCGGGGAAGGAGGGAGCCGGAATTTTAGGATAAAATAATGACGGCCAGGCCCCTAAGGATTGTTGATACATATATGCTGACGGGCAAGGCCGTCAGCATATATATATATTTTTTTAAATCAAAAATTATATCCTGACGGGCAAGCCTGTTAGTATAATTACGCAGGATAGATTCCCACTCTATCCCTGAGAGGATGCTGATGGGGTTAATTTTTGACAGCCACGACCATCAGCAAACCCGCCAGTAAAATTTTCCGCCAGCATTTCTGACGGCCTTTTGGCTGCCAGTAAATCCTCCAGTAATGCCATTTTTTTTGTAGTATGTGTAAAATTTAAATGTATACAATACAAAATATACAAATAAATAACATAGRAGTATATTTTTTGTGGTGTTTCATCTTTTTTCTAAATAAATTCATAACAAAGAAGTTATTATTTTTACATGAAATGATTATTGAAACTGGGTGAAAAAAGATTTTATTAAAGAATTATTAACTACAACAACTTATATTATATATTTAATAAATTAATCTTTTAGTTTAAATGATTACTGCAACTTGGCTTCTTCAATGGAAACATAAGGTTCAACTCCTGYAAAAAAAAATTATATTTTAATTTATTTACAAAACAAAAAACAACAAAAAAAAGAAACGAAAAAAAGAGAAAAAGAAAAAAGGTTATATTTGTAGGGGTTGAACACTTGTGGGTTAGTTTCAAAACAAAGCCTATAACCACTGCACCTTCCATAAATTTTAGGAAATATCACTACCTCTTATATATACATAGTATAGTTTGGGAGTACAGCTGTACCCCTTGAACCTTAARAGATCTGCCCCTGKACTSTMGATACTCAAACAAGAACCAAGGCATGAYATGCATTTTCCTTACACTATAGCTAYCCGAAGCTTGTGCCCCAAGCCACCAACGCTTTCCCTTCCCTCTTCTACTATTGATCTTGTCGGTTAGTATATCTGTCGTGGGGCATGATATGCCAGAATTTATCAAGTACTCACGACACATCTTATTATTATTCATGCCATATCTAGGTTTAACAAAAGAGTCAAACTTGGGACTTAATGGTTTGAGTAAATCCCTAAAAGGATTGTCACATGCTCAATGGCAAAAATAATGTTTATTATCTAAATGTTTTTTTTTTTAATATTATATAGTTTGTTCTTTGATAATAATTATAATTGACTAATTTATATTTTAAAATTATCAAATCAGTATTCTTAATAACAAATAAAAAATAAATCTGAAAAATAAAGAAATTGATAAAATATAAAAATCTACAAATAAGTTATAGATTTATTTAATAAATCTTAAACTAAAAAAATAACTTTAAAGTAATATGTAAAAATGAAAAAAAAAATATATGATCAGTTAAATAATCTATAAAAACAAATATTTATAATCTAAATAATTATTTAATAAATCTAACAAATGAAAAAAAAATATTTAAATTTGAAATAAAATTCATAAAATAAGTTTAATAAACTATATAAACCTATAATTGAATTTATTATAAATAAGCATTAAATAAATCTAGAAAAAAATAAAAATAAAGTAACTTTTGAGGTTAGAGTTTTCTTTTTCTAGTTCTCTAAAATTATCTTAATATTCTTTTTCTTTTTGTAAATAAATATTCTCTCCAATAATTAAATGTATAACTTAAGAACTTGATGTAATGCCATATTTTTGCATTTTTTTACATACAAACATTATAAAAAATAATGAAATATAAAATTTTTGATACTGTCCAAAGTAATCATAAAATAAGAATAATTTTAGGGGAATTAATCATCTCTTGTACAAGTTTGTGCACATGTAGCCTTATTTGTATAACTGATTTTGTGTAAATCAAATCTCATTCGTCCATTAATAATATAAATGACAAAAAAAGAAAAGAAAAAACTACAATTGTACATTGTACCCCATTTAATATATTAAAGAGTTTATTATATTACTTTAACTCTATAGTCACAAAACTAACCTTAAACAAATGATAAATAATTAAAATATGAAATTTTTTGAACTAAATAGAAGATTTTATAAATAAGTTATACAAGATATTTAATAAATGAAAAAATGTAATGCATATAAAAATAAGTGAAAATTCCCATTTAGGCATATATCATATTATCAAAATCCCAATAATTCCTCTGAATTTTTTTATTCAAATTTAAAACAAATATATACGATATTTTCCGTACGGAAGAGTATATTAACAAATCTGTCCCAAAAAAGTTAATCAGACAAGAATTCTGCCCCGATGGAAAGAAGAGCAGATTAAGAGATCTGCATGCTGATAGAGCACGATTCTCGAAATTGATTTTCATTGCCCACGCCAATCGCCAATACACACTACAAGAAATCTGATGTGTAGTGACGATTTTTTTTACACGCATAAAAATTCATCATAGTATGTTAAACATTTGTGACATTTATTTATTTCATCATAGAATAACACCCTTCTATGACAACATTTATTGTTGTCACAGTTGTTCACCGATTTCGTCACAAATACTTATATTTGATGACGTTTAAATGTATTTTGTCACAATTTTGGGATGACAAAAAAAAGGTTCGGAAAACCCATTTTATGACAAACATATAATAAAATGTAACGAGAATTGGGTGTCACGATAAACTTCTAGTTGTGACAGAATCAATTTTGTCACTAATGTCCCCTTGAATAATGGTGACGATATTTGGCATCACAACAAGTTTCTTTTCATGACAACGCTACAATTTTTCATCAGTTATAGAAAAATGGCGACAATATTATTTTGACACGAAAGAGTTCTATTTTGACGTCAAATATGAATTTGTCATAGTAATTTTATTTTTATTACAACTTCAGACTATATTTAGGAGACTCTTCCGATAACAATTTGATAATAATTAGATGATATTTGGTATCACTGCATATTTGTGTTATTAAAAGCATCATATTTCTCATTAATTTTTATGAATGTAATAGTAATTAATATATATTGTATAATATTTGAAGTAATCAATAATATAAAAAAATCTAACGTTAAAGAAATATATTAATTAAAATAAAGTTGTAGAATAAAAACCGCATATATGATAATTGGACAATTTATTAATTTTAATTATCAAGACTATCCATGTAAAGAAAAAGCTTTAAAAATAATTGTAAGTGTATAAATATTCAAATTACGATCCTTGCTACAAAATGCATGATTTGCAAATAATCATGCAACAGTACATGTAGTTAAACCCACAGAATCATGCAACATTTCACGGTTTTCAATTTGGCATGATCACAAATCATCTTCTTAGTAACATTGGCCATATACCTCTTTTGTATTATTTCAGTTTTTCCAGAAACTATAATCATGCAACAGTACACGTAATTAAAGCCACAGAATCATGCAACAGTACACATTTTCAATTTGGCATGATCACAAATCATCTTCCTAGCAACATTGGCCATATACCTCTTATGTATTATTTCAAGTTGGTCAGAAATATATGATAATGGTTCAATACCTATGTCATTGTGCCAAGTCAAAGGTTTGACATTTCTAGATCTCTCCAAGAACCATGTTATTATGTGTCTATTACCTGCTCATAACTGGAGAACATATATGCATAAGAACACAAGCTATTGATAACAACCCATCATTCCTTTTCATTACAATGAAAATGTCAAAAGAAAATATAAAAGCCATGTATGTAATTGTCTCATCCAAAAGCCAATATTTGCTAATCATATAACACTACTATTTAACTAGATAGATTCCTGATAGTATTTGTTCCCCTCACGAGACAAAAATCTATCCGTGAACACTAAATCATTTATTCTTCAGGGTAAGAGACAAATCCCTCGAGCGACACTAAACTCCGAAGAGAGAAACGAGCTTTACCCACACAATCCTCTGGAAGTCCAAGGGAGAAACATTCAGATCAAATTCGACCTAATAATCATAAGACCTCGTAACTTGATAAATGTCAACCAATACGTCTTCATCCACATATCATATTTCTGCAAAAATTGTAAATAACGTTATGATTAGAAAACGAAGCAGAGATAAATTTCACATACAAAAACTTGCTTCCAAAACAAGCATATACAAAAAATGAAGAGCATGTTAAACACGTGCGATTAAGAAAAAAAAAAGAAGAAAATGCCAAACACATAGTAATCTTTTGTACCAAAATAATCACGTGAGATTAAGAAAAAAATATAAAATTATACCTCACCAATCTTCTCGATTATCATCATCACTGTCTGCGTCTATCTCATTATCAGAGTCGTCGTTTTTTTTGAGAATCTTCATCGCTGGTGAAATAGTCAAGTAACGTGTCATCTAACTCATCAACATCATCTAAGTTTGGTACCTCAATAACTTCAGGTGACCTTGCAGTAATCGGCCCGTCAATGACCTCCAAGTCCACATCATCCCTGTCTAATGAATGTATTTCACTGAGATTAACTTCAAGCAGATTGTTTGTATCATTCTCCTGATAAAAAACATTTTCCATAGATAAAACATCGTCGACATCCATTTCTTCATCGTGCATCTCCGTAACATCATAAACATGCCTATGCTGGAATGGTATCACGACACGCCAATCCTGTCCTAATTTAGGATCATTAGTGTAGAAYACTTACCTTGCTTGGTCAGCTAATATGTAAGAGTCGTCCTCGTACCATTTTCCAGCAACTCGGACACTTACGATATTTCCGTCTTTTTGTATCCCTGTTCATTTTTTTTCTTCCAAGATCAAACCAATCACATTTGAATAAAACAACCTGCCTACCTTTGACATAATCTAGCTGAATAATATCCTTTAAGACCCCATAAAAYTCAATGATGTCATCTCCATGGTTACCCTCCACTACAACCCCACAGTTTTGAGTTTTCCGACGGCTATCGCGTTGTTCATTTAAAAATCTTACCCCATTCACTATGCAACCAGAAAACTTTCTTACACACTTCTGAGGTGCACATGCGAGTGAATATAAAGATTCATCTACCTGTAATGGTTCCTCTCCATATAACTTAGTCATCTGTAAAACAAGAATAACAAAAATTAATCCGTACTCTTGTAAAATACTTTGTATTTACTTTAAATATAACATTACATGTTTTTTGAACCATGCCGGAAATTTCTCTTTATGTTCCTAGACTAAATTCGCACAATTGCTCAATAAAAGCTCTTCCTTGTGCTTCCTACAATTAAGATAAAAAGGTAATTTATATTTATTAAATAATTAAAATTAATTAAAATGTGTAAAAAAAAATTATACAGTACTTACTCCAAAAATGGTGCAACCTCTTCGCAGTTTTGGAAGACAAACCACTGTAGTGCATTGAACTCTTCCTCAGATAAATCTACAAGTTTTGTTGCTCCGAAATGGCGGTATTTTTGTGAGAATATTGATAGACTATCATCAATTTTTTTTATCACTATTCCGCTCATCTCGGTTAAATCTAGATTCAATTCCCTGTAAGTACATCGAGAAAAATGTTAAACACTCTTTTGCGATGTATGCTTCGGCCACTGATCTTTCGGGATGAGCTTTATTGCGCACACTCTGCTTCAATTCACATAGAAATCTATCGGGGAAAAAAGTCAGCATGATGACAAATATAAAGTTTGAATCAATTACAAATTTTTTAAAAACAATGAAAAATATATATAATAATAGGCATGGTAGGAATATAAGTTTTAATGCATTTAAAAGTTCGTAATTTAATATTATTACCGTTCAATGGGATACATCCACCTGAATTGAACTGGGCCACCAAGCAATGCCTCATCCGGTAAATGAATAGGCAAATGAACTATGACGTCGAAGAAAGCTGGAGGATATATTTTTTCAAGTTTACACAAAATCAAGCAAATATCTTCTCTCATTTTCTCCAATTCACTTCTTTTCAACATCTTATAGCACAGGTGTTGAAAACATGACCTAACTCGGTCAGTACCTCACGCAGATAACTCACGCAGAAAACATGACCTTCTCTCATAAAAGTACGTGACAGTCATGACTTTTTAACCCAGATAACTCACTAGTGCAGAAACTGCATTCTAAAACAGACAATAAAGTCAATCCAGAAGGGTATTTTTAAAATTGTTCTGGACAACACATTTTAGAACGGTATTTTGAAATACCGTTTTGAAATGATGACTTTCCAGAACGGTTTTACAATACCGTTCTGGAATGTTCGTCAATCCAGAACGGTATTAAAATACCGTTCTGGAAAGTATACTTTTCAGAACGGTATTGTAATACCGTTCTGAATTGATGAACATTCCAGAACGATATTGGAATTACCGTTCTAGAAAGTCTATCTAAAAAAAACAAATTATAATCTAGATCGGTATTAAAATTACCATTCTGGATTTATTAATCAATCTAGAACGGTATAATAATACACCGTTCTGGATTGTAATATTTTTTTGTGAAAGACTTTCCAGAACAGTATTTCAATACCGTTCTGGAATGTTCGTCATTCCAGAACGGTATTAAAAAAACCGATCTTGAATGTCTATCTAAAAAAAATAAAAAAAATTCCATAACGTATTTTTAATAATATTAATCTGCTCACAACTTGGTTATTACTTATTCTTAACCAATATCAAAAACCCTAGCCTCGCCTGTTCCAATTTCTCCCGCGCCAATCTCTCCCGCGTCACCTACACCATCCGCCACGGCCTCTCCCAGCGCCGCCCTTGGCCGGAGGTCCTCGACCGCTCCTCCTTCGCCCACGTCGAATCCCTAAGCGATGCCGCCACCCGCATCCAAAGTCACCGAAATCCTCATCAAATCACCACCGCCGGAAACCATCTCGAAAACTGTTCCCCTCCCCCAATATCGAGAATCCTCCGCCACCGTT
The DNA here is from genome assembly GCA_014905375.1 of Phtheirospermum japonicum. Classification (NCBI taxonomy): domain Eukaryota; kingdom Viridiplantae; phylum Streptophyta; class Magnoliopsida; order Lamiales; family Orobanchaceae; genus Phtheirospermum; species Phtheirospermum japonicum. Next base: position 408,640 of record BMAC01000361.1, on the reverse strand, counting down.
AAGATTCAGTCCGCCTACAGATCTCACGCCATCTGCGCCCTTGTRAGGAAGATCTCCGCCGCTGATGGGTTCATTATAAAACTCAGGTATGTTCGGACCCTGGAATTARAAAAAGCCTATTGAAGTTTTCCTCGTCCCTTCATTTGAACCAGTCTTTTGCTGAATTTACTTTTATTATTCTGTATTTTATTTTTTATATTTTCCATGCCAGATAATATGAATGTTTGTGTGTATAGGGGCTTTAGAGTTCGACGGACTACGTGCAATAGCTTGATGAGCATTTAGTTAATCGTTAGCTCAAGAATTTTTCTTTTCATATGAGTGCTCCTCTTTTAAGAAAAAAACACTCAAACTTGTGTGATTGTTTACTTTTTTTTGTTCAAAGGGTAATTTTTGAGATTATTGGGATATTTTTATATTTGTTAAAATATATTTTAGTAGTTTTAAGAGATATAATTATTGTAAATACAACAGCACATCTTCTGTTTTAGGATTTAGAAGATTGGTGATAAGGGGCCATATTATTATTTTAATTATGGGCGTAATTAATGGTTGGGGTTATATTGATGGTTSGACATGGATCACACAAATATTTTATTTAGATATCATTTATATGTGATGGTGATTTTGTTTTTTTATAAACCATTTATAAGTGTTAGTGATTTTTTTATGCACTTAAATGTGTTAAAAATCAGTTGCTTGCAATAAACCATTTGGTACTCGAGAAAATAGTTTTTTGAAATGGATAAATGGTATTTGTCTTCAAGTCACCACCGAACTTGTGAAATTGACTTGTGAGGTATAGCWTCGATGTATTACTGCGAGGACATGTAGAGAATAATGTGTTAATGCATTGATGACTTTCTTTTCTGTAATATATAGTTCCTTGAGGTAGATAAAAACCAATAGTATCATGTCCAAATTGTTTGTCTGCAACAGTTAGAAATCCCTGTTAGGTGCTGTTTTTACCCAATTTTTGATTTGTAGTTCAAAGGAATATATATTGCGTTACAGATCTGCTATTTACATACCTAAACGTCAGATCATGTCAAAACGTGAATACTTTCTATTTTTTTGCTAGTGGATTTGATCGCAGTTTTTTCTATAATAGGTTCCAAACACCAGGGAAGTTACAGATTCTCCAGCGAGTAGCATCCCCAAAACAAAGGACGGTTTAATTGACTGGTCCCAGGTAATTTTTTGCCACTCTATGTTTCTTGAGTCTTGACTAACCGCCATACACAAATATTTTAGCCAGTTCATTTCACGCACACTTGTATTTAGAACTTTAAAAATGTGATTATGTGAGTTGGACATAATGTCTTATTATTTTTCATTATAATGATTTTTTTTCCTAGCTGTCTGAAGTTTTATCATGGTTGGCAGCATTTCATAGTCTTTATTATTTCAATAAAATAAAGACCAGAAACTTGTTCTACGTTTTAACATTACAAATAAAAATATATGACCATTTTTCTTATTACCCAAAATTGTTTTTTAGATGACTTTTTAAAATGATTTCAACAATTCTAAGTAATGAAGTAATATTTTAACTTGGGGTTGTATGCCTTTTCTTTATTCTTGAAGTAGATACAATGTACTAGAGGATTAGTTTCTAGCGCATTCTTGTTAAATATGAACAATGCATCAAGAACTCTGGACTGTCTTTGATGACTTGGCAGCATAGTAAAAAAGATTCTAATTTTGATTATTAACTTTCTGAATCTGAAGCCTGTTTTCCACTAATGAACTGTGTTTCGTGTGTTCTCTGGTTATTATCTTTTTCACAGGACTTTTTTGGGAAACCAACATTTCTAACAGTATCTGGGCAGCTCAAATCTGAAACATTTGCTACCGCTCTGACTGATGTATTGTTCTTCACTTATATTTGTAAATTTACTTGATTTGCCCTTTTTACCATATGCTTTTCAGTTTTAAGCTATTCCTGGGAACTTCTCCGATAACTATGTTTTGCACGTATAATCTGATACAGTTATCTTTTTGTCAGGTATATACTTTTGGTCCTATATTTAGAGCAGAAAAATCTATCACTTCTCGGAACTTAGATGAATTTTGGGTATACTTTGCATCTCTTGTCTATACATTTTCATTTTTTTAACATATGTACTTATCCTTTTAGTTTCTTTTCAATTTCAATTGTTTTCCTTCATGAAAATAGTGTACATGTATATTAAAGCAAAATTTTAACTTCTAATTCTCTTCCATGAAGATGATAGAACCAGAACTCACATTCACTGATTTAGAAGATGACATGGCTTGTGCAACGGCATATATCTCCAGTACGTAGTATGTTACTCTGCTAATCAATTGTCTGTTTAAGGTGTAATTAAATTATGTTTTCTTGGCCTCTGTATTTCTTGTATTGTTGGACCACTAACTTGATTGTTTCTGCACGAAAGGTACAATATATTCTTGAGAACTACAAAGAAGATATGGATTTCTTCAATACTTGGATTGCGAAAGGAATTATCGACCGACTAAGTGTATGGTTTTAGGCTCCTTTTTGACATGCATCTGTGTTTGATCATTCAAATATTTATTGGTGTTGGGTCATGTATGATTATGCGTGTACTTTCAGGATGTTGTTGAGAAAAACTTTGTGCAGTTGACATACACTAACGCGGTTGAAATTCTCTTGAAGGCGAAGAAAAAGTTCGAATTCCCGGTACTTGTCTGTCTTGATATTACTACCTAATGATAATTGTCTGTCTTTCACAAAATTTGACAAACTTAGATGCTACTCTTCAGATTTTCTTTTTAAATTTAAGAAACTGAACCTGGCTACTTAGTTTAGGTGTATGCAGATATGACAAAACCCTATCCCAAGGCTTGTAGGAGCTCTGAATAAATGTTTTTGTACATAATCATATTACATTTCTGATCTAATATTGTGGATCACCCAATTCTCCTTTGATTTACACTTGATTTAGAAAAAAAGACAAAACTTGTTGCATTTCCAGTTTTCTAGTGCCAAAAAAGCTTTGCCATTTCTATTTAGTGATAATTACAAAACTACACTTGCGGTTTAGCTTCGACTACTAATAAATACCTAATCATGTTTCAAAATTACAAATACACCCCTTCAAGACAATACAAACACTGCTTGAGATTTGTATTTTATTTAAAAGAAAAAGAAATAAACATAAAGAGTTATTTGTAATTTTTTAAAGTTGGGTTTTTTTGTAAATATACAAAACCTCAAGGGTGTTTTTGTAAATATCCTTTTGAGTATTCTTGCAATTTGCAAAGTCAATATGTCACGCTTTCGATGCAGCAGGTACAGCAGTAGCTGAATTGGAGTTTGACTGTCCTGATTTTGTAACAAAAGCCGAAAAATCGTGGAAAGTGATTACCGGAGCTCTTTAACATATTTTGGGCTATAACATCGAACTAAGAATAAATCTCACGAATAACGAAACAAATAAACACGAGAAATTCAAGAAACGGTATTTCCGCTTATTCAATTTCTCGCGCAGAGTGCGTCTTCAGTCGCATTTCTCTGCAGAATGTAAAAGTAATGCTTCAGAAACCTCTGATTCGACCCCGACAACCTTAACAAAGGATAAATACGTCGAGACGTGTCCGTCGGAGTGTGGGTCCCACATCACGCACATGTGTTGCCATTCAAAAGAGCTCTTCAAGACCATACGGAGCAAAGATGGGAGTGCGCTGTTCATTGGAATGAGTACGCCGAGCAAGGCGAGAAACGATAATTCGGGAGCTCATATATTGAATGAGCGAGTTAAAAAAGATGGCCCGGATTCGATTCATCTCAAGCTTGAAAGTAAACCCCGGTATGTCTTAGATCAATATATTTAATAAACTTGTTACATAAACACAATCAATCAAAAACGTGAAGTAATTATTTTCTTTGTTGTTAGCATTCGACAATTATTGGGAAATAATTATATAAATTTGTTTTATTCTCACTTGGGATCATAGATTAGATTATAGCAGATTACAATCGGCCCGATTAGATTTAGCTGGTTTATAATCGATACCAAATAAAAGATTAAAGGAGATTAGAGGAGATTAGAGGACTATATCTTGACATATTTATGATCCCAAACGAAGGCTTAAATAGCCATCAAGCTGGTAATTTTTCCAATTGATTTCCTTTTATTAATAAACTCGTGTTTGGTTTTCTATGAAATTTGAAGCAAATCTTTGTTGGTATTGATCTATGGATTTGCTTGATATGTATAATTTATTTTTCTTTGTGGGTTATGTATAATCTCTTTTTCTTTGCGGGTTTTCGTATAATTGGGTATGAATTATGTTTATTTTTTACCTCCTGATCGTCATATGATCGTTTTTACATTATATGACTACATTATATGACTATATGTAGGAAAATGAAAAGGTTACAAGGTGCTACAATGATACGAACTTTCAAATATTGTATCAAGGACAAAGTCCTAGGAACTGAAATAACATAGAGTGTGTTTTCTTGTTGAATCCTAGAGCATATGAATGAAATCATTAGTTTTTAAGCCCACGATTTTAGAACTGGATTTGTTGAGGTAAATCCTTTTATATGTAACTACAACATATTGTACCCAAATTAAAGTGCTATTAATCTCAATTATGTCTCATTATTTAATTCAGTTTGATTATATAAATGGGTTATCGATTATATGATTCCTAGAAATTCCCTTACAGTTGTTGTTGAGAGTCCTCTATTTTAGATTAAGGTCTGGAATGTTTGGATTGCTCGTTCTTTGGACAGTTAGTATTAATTTTGCTCACTTTTAACTAGTTTTCTTTTTCATAGACATAATATTAGTATTTCTTGGTTATTAATATGGATGTGCTTTTTTTAGCCATTGATCTATGAAATGCAGTGACTCTATCGAAGACAAAGAAGAAAGGAAGGGCGCATAAACAAATTTTAGTGAACTCGATACAAGATGCTGTGGAGAAGTACGATTCGGTCTACGTTTTCACTTTTGAAAACATACAAAATCTCAAGTTCAAGGAGTTCATAGACTCATACCTTTTGGATTAGAATTATTGAGCTTGCCGAGTGTTTATTATTTATTTATTTTTAGTGTTAGTTACATGTTTTGTAAACCATGTCTTATAGAGGACCAACAGCTTAAATGATGTAAAATGAGTAATTATTTATTTAATAAATATTATGATTTCAATGAGGATTTGGTGTTTTTAATAGTATTGTATTTTTATGTTTTACATTTGATGAAAGCGTATTTTCCAACAATTCAGAACGTTCTAAAAGGCAAAATTTTCCAGAACGGATTTTACTGTTCTGGAAATTACTTTCCAGGTCGGTTTTTCAAAAATACGTTCTGGTAAGTTATACTTTCCAAAAGGATATTTTCAAATACCGTTCTAGAAAGTTATACTTACCATAATTGTATTTTCAAAAACCGCTCTTGTAAATTATACTTCCAGAACGGTATGTATTTCCAAATACCGTTCTAGAAGGTATGATTTACCAGAACGGTATTTTCAAATACCGTTCTGGAAAGTTTAACTTACCAGAACGGTTTTTTGAAATTACCGTTCTGGTAAGTTATACTTTCCAGAACGTCTTTTTCAAAAACCGTTCTAGAAAGTGGCGGATCAACATGGAATGGTACCATTTTAGATCAAAAAAAAATTCTAGAACGCCTTTTTTTTTACCCATCTAGAATGTCTGCCAATCCAGAAGGGTAAAAAAAGGCGTTCTGGAAAGTACAGACTTTCTAGAACTATGTCACTACAGAAGGCACAGAAAGGCATTCTGGATAGGCAGAATTACCCTTCTAGATATGCACTTTCTGCACTAGTGACTTGTGGTCYCTTGAACTAACACAACGWGAGATATTGGAAGCATACCCATCCGYAAARWTAACAYACTTTATAAACTCAKATAATTCTTGTCTCTCTTTCTTTGACATAACATAACAAGCAGCTGGCATCACACATGTTCCATTAGTTCGCCTGACTAAGTGCAACTCCTCACGAATTTGCACGTCCTCTATATCTAGCCTCGCCTTCATCGTATCTTTTGTTTTCCCATCTACACTCATCAAGGTTCTTAATATACTCTCACATATATTTTTTTCAATATGCATTACATCTAAATTATTCCGWAATTCCAACTTACTCCAATAGAGAAAATCGAAGAAAATGCTACACTTGGTCAAATTTAACTCTACGGGCTCCCGCTTCCTTTTCATTTTGTTTCCATGCTTCCCTGGTATTAGACTTTGCAGTCTCTCCAGTGACTGCGTGCGAGTGTTTTGGCAAGCGCCGAACGCTGGCAGCTACCTTGGCGAGTAGTGGTGCGAGTTGGCAAGTATTCTAGAAGGTTTGGGTGTTTTTAAGCCTCTCTTGGCTTCAAGTTTGGCTTGGAGTTTGGCTTGCCTTGGCTAGTACTTTTAGCCTTCAATGCCTTTACCTATAAAAATAGGAATTTTAAACATAAAAAATACAAAATTACACCAAACCTCCAATTAATTGAAACCACTTAACCCTATTAAACGTAAAATTAACAAGAAACACAAAAAACAAGAAACAAGAAAAACGACCTAAAAACCTAACGAAAAARGACTCAAAACTACTAAAATCAATATAAAAAARCTATCTAGAAACACAATGAAAAACACAACAATTACATGTAAAACAACTACCCCACACTTATCGGTTTGTTCGTCCTCGAACAACGAAAAGAATCGAGAGTGTACACGCAATYAACATTATGTAAAAGAAAAATCCTTGTGCTTATCCTTATTAATATGATGGGATTATCAACATAGACTCGCTATCGTCAAGCYTTGCRCGTATTACTCTTTTTCAAATGCAAGCCAAATCGATGGCTTCCTCTCAAAGGAAATTCCGAGGGTGTTCGCTCAATTCGCTCAAGTGTTTATTTATATGGGACGTGTATACGCTCAAATCGGACAATGCATGCACCTAGTCAAGATTTCACAAACCGGACGCTCAAAATGTCTCATTGTACATGACCAAACAAGAATCGAAAGAGGTCTTTATTTTGGGTTGTGATGTTGGCTCTTTGGTAAGGTATGAAACATTTGGATATAGTGGCTAACACATAATCAAACGCGATCAACAACACACAAAATCCTAATTTCTAAGACTCGAAGCTTATAATCGCTTCACCTTTCCCAATTCACCAAACTCTCATTCGAAACCCTTTCGTAAACTCACACGCTTTTCATACTTTATTTCTCAACACTTAGAAGCTTTTTGAATTTTGATTCTTTTCACTAATTTAGCCTTTAAATTAGGCTTTTCACTTGAACGCACGCTTTATCACTTTTCGTGATTTGTGTTGGAGTTTTATACTCTTTTTATTTTCTTTTTTTTCTTTTTTTTTTGTGTATAAGCAACTAGAAATCCGAAACCCTCAATAGATTTCCCTCACATTTCTCACCAACTAACGACATACCCTCTCACCTCACAATTTATGGAGATATAAGAGCTAAAATCGAGCTCGGCTAACAAGAAATGGGGCATAGGCTCAAGGGGGCTCATTTGGGATTTTTAAAGTAGCTTAAATATATGGAAATGGCTGGAACAAGGGTGATATATGTGCCTCGAGGTCATTTTCGAATTCAATTATGTACGAGCAAAGTCAAACCTCCTCAATGCAATTTCCATAAAAATGTAAGCAAGTCGATAAATCACACGAGGCTACTCACTAGTTTGCACCGAATTTGGGAGCGAAATCAAAAGAGTTTTTAGAGCTTTGCAATCATTTCACGGGTAAATGTTGATTATAAATATATATAAGCGGGTTTGGACGAAGCACAAAAATCTAATTCTTCACACAAGAGAACATAAACATGCAAAAACTCGACAAGTAAACTATTCAAACCATGTGGGAGTTGTATAAACACGTAATCAACACACACGAGACCTAACAATTGACTCATCCGCGTAATGGGCACATAGGAAGAATCACTTCGCCAAGAACTCATCACCTCGTTAATACTTGAATTTAAAAACTAGTTTCCCACCACCCCACACTTAATCCGTACAATGTCCCCCATTGTAAATCAATTCAAAACAATGTCCCCATTGTAAATCAATTCTAAGCAATTCAAAACAATCTCGCCATGTGAAGAAGGATCATTTTCCTCTACCTTTAATTGATCAAATGTTGGACAAACTAGCCAGCCACCACTCGTATTGCTTCCTAGATGGATTGTCGGGCTATTATCAAATTGCCATCGCGCCCGAAGACCAAGCTAAATGATGTTCACATGCCAGTTTGGGACTTTTGCTTTCCGACGGATGCCGTTTGGGCTATGTAATGCCCCGGGGACGTTCCAAAGATGCATGCTATCAATATTCTCCGACATGATTGACAATTATCTTGAAGTCTTCATGGATGACTTTTCTATATACGGGGACTCGTTTGAAGAGTGTTTGAGAAACCTTGAGGAAGTGCTAGATCGATGTGAAGAGACGAGCTTGACACTAAGTTGGGAGAAGAGCCACTTCATGGTTCGAAGTGGCCTTGTGCTCGGACATGTGACTTCGAAGAAGGGGATTGAGGTGGACAAAGCTAAAGTGGAAGTTATCAAAAAGTTACCCCCTCCCCTCAATGTGAAAGATGTAAGGAGTTTCCTCGGGCATGCCGGTTTCTATCGACGGTTTATTAAAGATTTTCCGAAAATTGCCCGCCCCTTGTGTCGGTTGTTGAGTAATGAAGTCCCTTTCGAATTTGACGAAGCTTGTAAGGATGCGTTCTTGGCAATTAAGAAGAGCCTCGTGTCCGCCCCCATTATTGTAGCTCCCGATTGGAACTTGCCTTTCGAAATTATGTGCGACGCATCGAGTGAAGCGGTGGGGGACGTCCTTGGCCAACGAGTTGACAAGCTATTGAGAGTGGTGTATTATACAAGCTTGTTGCTCAAAGATGCACAAAAGAACTATACGATGATTGAGAGAGAGCTATTGGCCGTGATCTTTGCTTTAGAGAAGTTTCGAGCTTACATTGTTGGATCACGAGTTGTGGTGCATAGCGATCATGCCGCATTGCGATATTTGTTCTCCAAGCCTCAAGCAAAACCCCGTCTCATTCGTTGGATCCTATTGCTTCAAGAATTTGATATTGAGATAAAGGATCGAAAGGGGTGTGAGAATGCGGTAGCCGATCATCTTTCGAGGTTGGTCACGGAGGGAGGAGAAAGGGTAGAAATTGGTGAGAATTTGCCACACGAGAACTTGATGAAGGTAAGCCAAGCACCTTGGTACGCCTATGCAAATTACTTGGCGAATGGTGAACTCCGGCCGGATATGGATTGGCAAGAAAAGAAACGCTTCCTAGCTAAGTGCCAAAGTTTTTATTGGGATGATCCATTCATGTACAAAGTGGGGAAGGATGGTATGATAAGGAGATGTGTGCCCGAGGAGGAGATACATGAGATTTTAACCTTTTGTCACGATCATCAAGCCGGAGGCCACTTCGGAGAGAGGAAGACGGCTTTCAAGATTTTAAGTTCGGGATTCTATTGGCCGTCCCTCCATTATGACGCTCACGTCCATGTTCAAACTTGTGATAGATGTCAAAGGACGGGGAGCATTTCGAAGAGGAACGAGATGCCCTTAGTGGGAAATTTGGCGGTCGAGATTTTTGAGGTGTGGGGGATCGACTTCATGGGGCCATATTGGTCGAGGAAGTTGAGTGATGCGTTGTGGGCCCTCCGAACGGCGTACAAAATGGTTTTAGGCATGAGCCCGTACTATTTGTTATTTGGGAAATCTTGCCACTTGCTCGTGGAGATTGAGCACAAAGCATTTTGGGCGATAAAAGCCGTTAATTTGGAATTGAAAGAAGCCGGCCTCGAGAGGATGTTTCAAGTAGAGGAGTTGGACGAGCTTAGAGATAATTAATATAACAATGCTCGAATTTACAAGGAGAGGATGAAACATATTCATGACAAGAGGCTAATCCCGAAGAAGCTTGAGGTTGGGATACCCGTTTTACTCTACAATTCCCGCTTAGCCCTCCATCCCGGAAAATTGAAGTCCAAATGGACGGGTCCTTACACCATCGAGTTTGTTAATCCGAGTGGAGCGGTCATGTTGGTCGACCCAACAACTCAAGAGCGTTTCCAAGTGAACGGGCACCGAGTTAAACCCTATCGACATGGTTTCCTCTTGCCACCCGAGGAGGAAGTGGTAGCCTTGGTAGATCCTCCCGCTATAATTTCTACTTAATTAAAGGGGAGTACGTCGAGTTAACGAAGTTAAACAAGCGCTTCGTGGGAGTCAACCTACGTTCTTTTCATTCCTCCCTTCTTATTTTCTCAATTCCTTAAAATTCTCATTAAAAAAAAAATATATAGTTAAAAAAAATCATAAAAAATGATAAGTCTTGTTAATTATTTTGAAGACGTGTGTATTTTATTTGGTAGGTTGAATGTTGAGAGTGGAAAAGGACTTCGAGGAACAAGCTCAGGAAATCAATTCGCGTTAAGGGTGCAAATACTTGAGCCTTGAGCTAACTCAAAAAGTGCAGAACTTTCTGGAATACTAGCCAGGACTCGTCGGGACTAGCCAAAGTCAACGCCCCAGTGCTGACCGCGTTCGCCAGGACTGGCCGCTGCTTGCCAACTGCTCGCCACCGCTCGCAAACACTAGCCAGGACTAGCTAGAGTCAGCGCCCAGCGCTGACCGCACTCGCCAGCACTCGCCAACACTAGCCACCACTCACCAACACTCCGACACTCACCTCCGCTCACTGCATGTATATAAAAAAAAAGTAGAGGACTTTTTGGCCGATTGAGGCTATTTTACAGAACATTCCCAACCATTTTTCTGAAAACAAAAGGGGGGGGGGGGGGGGGGGGGGGGGGGGGAGCGCGAGAAGAATAGAAACTCCCAGCGCTGACCGCACTCGCCAGCACTCGCCACCACTCGCCAACACTCGACTCCCTCCGCTCGCTGCATGTATATAAAAAAAAAGGGGAGGACTTTTTGGCCGACTGAGGCTATTTTCACAGAACATTCCCAGCCATTTTTCTGAAAACAAAAAGGGGGGGGGGGGGGGGGGGGGAGGGCGCGAGAAGAATAGAAACTCCTTCACAAACTTCTTCTTTCTCACAACAATAACTTAACCCACTCTTTTTCAATCGTTTCCCCTCATCATATTCACAGAGCTTCAAATCCTCGGTTCTTCTACCCGGTGAGGTCCTTACGCTCGAAAATCTTTCTTTCTCCATCTTCATGAAATTTCGAGAATGAACATGGTATTTAGTTTAACAACTCTCTCTTCCGCAAACCGTATTATGATTYGATTTTTGGATTGCAGGGGTGTGAGTTCTTCATTAACCCTTAGCACCAATTCCCTTGCCTTCTAACCTTGTTCACTACATGTTCGATAAAATGCCTGAGTGAGCATTCGTCATTTTCCTTGTGAATTCTYCCTTKGAACCTTTCATAAACTACATCATAAACACCTCCGAGAGCGCATTTTTCTTCTTGGCAAGCTKAAATTCCAAATCTCRGTCCAAGCCTGAAGTAATGCCTCKAAGAARGTCTAAYAAGGGGGGTAAGAGAGTTCCATCCCATTCATTCGAGTCTCGTGATACCATTTCCACTGAGGAGCCTAATAAATTTGACACATTTTCAAAGAGGGCCATTGCCGAACCCCGAGCATTCTTGATAAAGGAAATTGAGGAAAATGCCATACGACCCGATCGTCCGATTGATGTAGCCGTATTAAGGATGATCAGGCTATTTGGTTGCGACCGGTTAGCAAGTCTACGCGGACCAAGCTATCGGTAGCTTATTGTCGAATTGTATGCCACTTTCGTTAGAAGGAACTCCACTTTCACTCGTAGGATCGCCGGTAAAGAGATTTTGGTGGACGAGAATTTACTCTCTCAAGCCTTGGGGTTAGAGTTTGGCAGAGAGAAGGTTCACTTGGATGGGTGTGTCACCGAGTCAGAAATCAAAATTCTTTTGAAGGATATTTCGAAGGCCGACGCGATTGAAGATGACAAGAGGGGAGTGGAACGGGACATCAAGGATGACTCTTGTTTTTATATGCATAGGTTCATTTCCCATATCATCCTCGGGAAGCAAGAAGCGAGAAAGATTGCTCGGGTGGAGTTGTTATTACTATGGTGTGCACTCCAAGGGATACGCCCGTGTATCCCTTCGCTCATACTTTCCACAATTAAGTCTCAAGCGGCTAACCCAAAGCTCAAACTTAGTTTCAGCCCCTTAATCACCGCTTTGGCCGAGCACACATGAGTCGACTTACAAGAGTTGGGATACACACCCCTTAAGGCCCGAAAGGTGAATCTTATCGCTAGTGGTCGGAAAACGCAGCCGGTGAGAAAAAGGAGGGTCTCGAACCCCTCATCTCTACTCGAGGGACCCTCCTATAGTAATGCTGAGGATTCGCCCACAGCCCCCGATACCCCTTTGGAAGGGTGGGCGGGGGTTTATCGTGAGGTTCAGGATATTAGAGTAGCAAATGAGGGACAAGAATAGCGAGTCTATGTTGATAATCCCATCATATTAATAAGGATAAGCACAAGAATATTTCTTTTACATAATGTTCATTGCGTGTACACTCTCGATTCTTTTCGTTGTTCGAGGACAAACAAACCTATAAGTGTGGGGTAGTTGTTTTACATGTAATTGTTGTGTTTTTCTTTGTGTTTCTAGATAGATTTTTTATATTGATTTTAGTGGTTTTGAGTCGTTTTTCATTAGATTTTTAGGTCATTTTTCTTGTTTCTTGTTTTTTGTGTTTCTTGTTAATTTTACGTTTAATAGAGTTAAGTGGTTTCAATTAATTGGAGGTTTAGTGTAATTTTGGATTTTTTTATGTTTAAAATTCCTATTTTTATAGGTAAAGGCATTGAAGGCTAAAAGTACTAGCCAAGGCAAGCCAAACTTGAAGCCAAGGGAGGCTTGAAAACACCCAAACCTTAAACACTCGCCCGTATGTGTGAGTTGTGGCGAGAGTTTAAGGTATGTATTGGTGATGTCTGTTTTCGGGGTGGTTTCTAAAGAGGGGATGGGCCAAGGAAGTGTGGAGACGGGAGTGGCAGGTTGTGGTATAATGTTTGGGGTTGGAAATGTAATGGGTTAGATGTTAAAGGGTGTACTTTTGGGAATTAGATTGAGTCTTAAACCCAATTGAAGATTTTAAAAACTTTAATTTGATCCCTCTATGTTTTAGATTAGTCCTCATTCGGTATTTATGAATTGACCCGAAGATCAGATTTTCAAAATATTAGATTGACACAAACTTTTGAAAAGTTCTTAAAATTACATTTTTGCCCCCAAATATTTGGGGTAATTATTTTTTGCCCCCCAAACTATTTCAATTTTTACAGTTTACCATACGAACTTTTTTTTGCGACAAACCATCATCTGAAATTCGCGAATTTCATTTTACCCCCTACACCACTTTTTTTGTGATTTTGTAATCAAAACTGGATGATGTGGCAACACCCGATTGCGCCACGTAATTCGATTTTGATCACAAAACCACAAAAAAAGTAGTATAGGGGTAAAATGCAATTCGCGCATAGTTCAGATGGCGATTTGTTGAAAAGAGAAGTTCGTATGGTAAACTGTAAAAATCGAAATAGTCTTAAAGTTTTTTTCCCCAAATGTTTTATTAATTTTCTAAAAATGTAAAATTTCCTTATTTTCGAGCCGAAAGGGGTCAAATGACTGCTTAATCACTTCAAATTCGAACCAATATTTTCGTTACAATATTATCTTACGCAAGGCACATGTAATATTACAATTTACCCCGTGAACTTATAATATAGAGAATCGAGGCCGATCGAACTTGAAAATCTCGTTCCATGTCCGTAAATACTATTTTCACTTCCATTCGTTCTAGATTTAGATAGAACTGATTTTGTGCTATTTATACACCTTTTTATAATTATACCATATTTTAGGAGATTACTTGGGTTTTTTTGGAAATGTCGAGTCATGGCGTGCAATGGATTGGAAATCTCGAGAAACTACTGCGATGACGTGCTAATACACAAAAGAACCTTCACTTAAAGTGGGTAAAATTATTTGTTTTGGGATTTTGAAAGAAACAAACAAAAAAAATAATTTCATTGCATGCGCATCAACATACATGTTCTTGTTTTCTCAAATGATGTGAATAATATGGTGAGTGTATTTATTGTTAAAAGTTACTTAAAGTTTATTATTTATTTATCAATCACTCTCAAAACCATGGAACTTGTTACGAATGTTATCAACAGTTGTAAGATTCGTTTTTTGTAGCATTTTGTAAAATGTTCCTTGATATGTTTTGGAATTTGTGTTTGTTTCGACTTGAATAGTTTGATCGATTAATCGAACATGCCGCATGTGACTATTGATTCAAATACGTGAAGTCTATTCTCATTTTCTGTCTGGGTCGGAGATGGAGACAAAGTTTTGGGTCGTAGTTTTGGTATATTCCATAATATGAAGATCCCCTGGGTTCATCACGAAAGGGACGTCGAGCCTTTTGGAGGAATAAGGTTGTCTTTTCAGCATCAGTCTATATATTGAAATATTATAAAGTAAAATAATATAAATATGAATATATTCTGCAACCATAAAAAATATAATTAAATTCAAAATACTTAATTAAAAAAAAGTGAAATAAAAAATAGATAATTAGTTAAACAAATATAAAAACTTATAATTATCTAATTTTTATTTCATTATAATTAATTTCTAAATAAAGTAAATAAAGTATTGGAAAAAAAATAATAATAAAACAAGCAACAAGAAATTGAAGTTGCTTTCATAAATATTATTTTTGTAACGACCTAGTGCCCAACTCATCTCAGGGCATACTTTTAGATCATGTTACGTATGGCTCATCTAATACCCGGTATACACTGACCGAGTCAAATGCTTGACAATTTTTTTTTTTATTTGTTTCTTCTACTGTCCCCAGTATATTTTTTAAGAATTATTTAATTCCAAAAAAATATTTATTACTAATATTAATTTAGGAGATAAAAAAGAATAATTACCTTTATATAAGGATTTGATGTAATAAATAAAATTAAAACTATTTAAGGGCATAACAAAATTAAGTTATTAACCATCTAATATACAATTTTATAGTAATATATTTCTATTTTTATGACTAAGTAATTGTTTATGGATATTTTTATATTAATAATTTGAGAGTTATTACTATGAATTTAAGTTTTTAATGTGGAATATTCATGCAATTATTTATTACTATTAGTTTTAAATTTWATTTTTAAAAATATTGAATATATATAGTTTTTAATTTATTTATTTGGACATKAATTGACRTAATGATCTGAGAGTTGACTTGATAACACAGATGCCATCCCGAGACAATTACCTGGAGAGATCTAAAAATAATAGCCATAATAAAATAGGATAAAGAAAATCCTTAATTAGTTTCTTAATTTGGAAATTCAGTCATAAAATACATATTTTTATAATAAAATTACATAAAATAGAAGAGTTTGACGAAGTATAATAAAATTACACATATTTTATATGTTAGAAATCAAATAATTCTATTTATAATATGGCCATTCTTACTCAAATTTTTTATAATAAAATTACATAAAATAGTAGAGTTTGACGAAGTATAATAAAATTACACATATTTTATATGTTAGAAATCAAATAAAATTCTATTTATAATATGGCCATTCTTACTCAATTTRTTTATAATAAAATTACAWAAAATAGTAGAGTTTGACGAAGTATAATAAAATCACACATAATTTATATGTTAGAAATCAAATAAAATTCTATTTATAATATGGCCATTCTTACTCAGATGTCGTTCTAGACGGTAGGTCTCAATATTCCACCTCCCAATCATATAGAGACTTTTATAATATTAATTTAACATATTTAATTTAACATAAATATTTGTTTATTTTTATATGCCTACATTTTAGTTTTGACAATTTAGCCAMAGAGAAGGAGAAAAGAGAAAATAAGAAAATACACTTCAACAAATAATAAAGGAAACACACATGAAGCGTGACAGTGATGTGCTTAAGGCCACAACATCGGATCCTATCTGCTTTATCATATTTTCTGCCGCATACTTTCTTCACTTTTCAATGTGTTCATTTTTAACATCACAATTTATTTTATTACATATTTATTTTTGTTTTAGARCTATTGGTKAAATTGCATACATAATTTCCACAATTTATGTTACATGGTGCATGGGTGTGCAAATTTCAGTTACAAACCAACCTGAACGAAATGAAACAATATTGTATTCGATTCGGTTTTTGATTCATACATTTTGGGTTATTTCGGTTAGTTTTGGTTCTTTTTGCTAAAACCATGAGTTAATTGAACATATATATATATATACTAATTTAATATTCGTGTATTACATGAAGTTTATCAAAAGATAAATATAAAAAAAATTTACGATAATTACAAATTTTTATATAAAATGAGAAATTCAAATGATGTATTCTCAACTCTTGCCTTGTACATGTCTAATTTATTGATTAATTATTATTATTATTAAATTTTTATTTTCATACTTAGATTCAATTCGTTAATAATTTATTTACATACTTATAAAAATTCAAAAGAAGTCACATTCTACACCCGTGCCTAATCTCTACTTATTAATTATTATTACGTAATTTTGTATTTTAATGTTTAGATTAAATTCYTTAAMAATATTASTTACATAATTTGGAAACATYAACGYATGTCATACTCTCAACTCGTGTTGCACTGTATCGATGTCTAATCAATATTTAATAATAACGGGGAAACCCGCATAAAATTGAGTTTGAAAAAATATAAAATATACAACACRCGCGTGTTACATGTGAATATATGATATAAAATATTAAATATATAAGACACTGATAATTCTATTGAAAAAATGTCGTGCATCTAACTTGTAGTATATGTAATATTATTTTAATTTCTTTTTATTTTACGTAAGATACTAATTTGTTCGTGCAGATATATATATATATATATATATATATATATATGTATGTATGTATGTATCGATGCATTATATTTGAATTAGATAAAAAAATTTAGAATATAAATGTAAAATATATAACACCCGCGCGTTACGTGTGAATATGTGATATAAAATATTAAATTTATAAGACACTGATAATTCTATTGAAAAAATGTCGTGAATCTAACTTGTAGTATATGTAATGTCATTTTAATTTCTTTTTTTTTTTTGCGTAAGATACTAATTTTTTCGTGCAGATATATAATATATATGTATCAATTCATTATATTTGAATTAGATAAAAAGATTTAAAATATATTTAATATTTTTTTTTCTAGGGATAATAATTTATTATTAGTATTAGGGATAATAATATTTGTTTTTCTAGGGATAATTCACCTTATATATTTTTTTTCGATAAAATTTTTTTATATTTTATATTAGAAGAATAAAAATAAGATGTTGAATTGGACAAAATATGTTAAGAAAGTATTATAGTAGGTAAGATGTAATAAAAGAAAAATATTGAATTAGACAAAATATAATATTAGGAAAGTATTAAAATAGGTAAATATATAAAAATTAAAAATACTAAATTAGGTTAATATTAGGCTCGGATGACACCGAAGCACCAATTTTTTTTTCCAAAGCTAACAAATATATATATAATTATTTTTAAATTTTGGTTAATTGACCAAAAGTTGACTTGAAATTCTGGTTTGGTTAATGTTCAGTTTTATGTATGATTTCAGTCAGTACATTTTTCATTTTTTATATACTCGGTTAATTTAATTTTGGTAATTCAGTTTCCGTTCGATCTCCAAACCGATCTATTTGTCAAATATTTTAGTTTATACACCGATACATTTGTTAAATATTTTAGTTTATGTACTTAAACTAGTTTCAAGTAATTGTCGGGGGATATAATCTTCATTTAATTTTTATTGGCCTAATAAAATAGTTTAAGCCCATTTGCATCATACAGTTTAATCCGACAACTCTTARGTCTAACCTAGTATTTAAGCCTAAATATCATCCTTTAACAAACACTGGGATACAATTCAAATCAATCCCCCTTTCTACCGTGATCACCTTCCAAGCACAAAATACAAAGACCATTTCCATTTACTTTCTCCGAGTAACTAGTTAACTAAAACTTGAACCAGTAAACCTACATTCCTAAGCCATTTGTAGGTGAGCGTTCTCGGACAGAAAGCAAACGAGGAGAGCACGTAGTTTCTAGATTTATTGTCAAACTAGCTTGACAATGTTGCCCTTTGTAAGTGACCTGCGCGCTTGAGAGCTTTAAGATTTGTTAGCTTTTACTTTTTGGTTTTAGCAATAAATAAATAAATAAATATAAATATATATATATATTATATATATATTATATATATATATATATATAGGATTAGGTTCAAATAGATCCCACGTCAATATATGTGAACCTAGAAACCAATCCAGGCCGTAGATCTAATAATTTGTACGGATCAGATTTTTTCTATTTTTTAAATTTATTAAATTATATATATGGAAGGAAAAGGGCTTTTAGGTCATTTTACATAAATCCAATCAATCAATTTAATTCCCAAATTCCAACCCGTATTTGCCTATTACTTCTCACCCAAACCCTTCTTCTCCACCAAACCAGCCGCCCCTTTTTCCTTCTTCTCCATAAACCGGCCGCCTTCTCCCTTCTCCAGAAATCGGCCGCTTCGGTCGTCGGCGAATGGCACCTGGCGACGGCATCGACCGCCTTCTCCCATAAATCGGCCGCGGATCGGGTTCGATGAACTCTGCAAATCGAGAACTCCGCGCCGCCTCCAATCGTGGTGAAGGCGATGGTAACCCCCTCCCCGATTTCCGCCGCTCTTCTCACTCGCCATGAGCCGGCGACCCAGGTGTGGCCGAGTGCGAGCGGCGGGTGGCTAGCGGCAACTGCAGCGAAGGGCGACCAAACGGACGGACGGCTCCGTCGGCCGCCCGACGAACTGGAAATGGCGGGTTGGCGATGATGGTGGTTGGCGATGGTGGATGATTGGGGTGGTGTCGATTTTGGGGTGGCGATCTGGGTTTAGGCCATAACTTTGCGCAGGCGGCGGCTGACTGGCGACGGTGAACGGGTGTTGCTGGTTGAATTGGGTAGGAATTTGAATGATTGGCCAAGTTGTTAACAACTATGAGTTGGGCCAAAAAAGCAGTTTTAGTGTAGTAAAAAAGCGTTGACATAATATGAAAAAAGCACCCCTGAGATTGTCAAATTTGTAACACTGCAACATATAAAAAAAGCATTGCTACTTACATTATAAAAGCACTAATTATATGTGAAAAAAGCATTGCTACTTAATTATACATAATTTTTATTTAAAATTGTTTGTTGAAAATTTGAGTTTTTTGAATTTTTTGAATTTTTCCGTAATTTGTAGATGAATTTTGTGATACTTTTTGTATAAAGCCGCAGTGCTTTTTTTTTTTTTATTTATCCTAGTGCTTTCTAAAGAATAATTCAGCGCTCTTTATGAACGTTGTTATATGTCGAAAATACCCTTTTTAATTAATTAATGCATTATATTATTACCATACTGACATGTAATGATCTTAACCATCAAGATTATCCAATCTAATGGTCAAGATGAGTCCCTAGGTTCACATATAATGACATGGTTCTCATTTGAACCCAACCCTCTATATATATATATATATGTGTGTGTGTGTGTGTGTGTGTGTGTGTGTGTGTGTGTGTGTTTTAATGATTAAAACTTCAATTTCTGCCCAAAACCTAGGCAAATTTTTTTATTTAAGTTGAAAGAGCTCAGCCTATATGAATTTATGTGTGTGTGTGTCTATCAGATATATTTATAACGAAATTATAATATACGTGTGTGATCAGTAAGAAACTACTTCATTAATAAAAGAAATTAAGGGAGAAGGGTTGATCACATGGCCCCTTTTAATGTGTCGTGGGGTTTCTGGTTGTATTGTGGTTCTTATGATATATCTAGTCTCTTCATTATATTAGAGTAGATAAAAATATACGCTAGATTAGTTCATTATTGTTGAGAAATTTAATTTTTGACAATAATTTATATTTTGTTGTTTTCCTTTATTGGTCACAAAATAAGTTAAGAAATTAGATTTAAAATTTTATTTGTTTCCTAGTTTATGTATAAAACTTTATTTAGTTTCCTAAATTGTGTTTATAATTTGTTTTACTTGTTTACCAAGTTAAGGATTTTAGGATTGTCTATTTAAGATAAGAGAATACTAAAGTTTGATATAACTTTTTTGACGCACGAATTTTTTCGAGAAGACGCAAAGCAACGCACATCTAAGAAAGAACACAAAGACTACTTTGGAGCCATTGTTCGAAATCAACAAGTTCTTCGAAATTGCGTGACCAATGGAGAAAATCTTTTTCATCTAGGCGACAAGTATTTACTATCAAGTTTTTGATACTTTAGTTTTCATATATTACTTCTTATCTTTTTGTATTGATAGTGAACAAAGAAAGTAATATAGTTTTCGGATTTGTACACCCAAGTTCACAAGTATTTTTACTTGTAAACTGAATTTAATTTGCTGTATTTTTAATTTTTATTTCTGCGCTGCATAAATTTTGCTTAACTCTGGTTGATGTTGGTATTCAGTATTGGTTAACATTGAAAGCAACATCACAAACTGATACTTATTTTCAAAACCATAGATCTTCAAATTTTACAATTGGTATCAGAGCGGGTTACTTAAACTTTAAGTACTGATCCTTATTTATTTAGGTGCTATAGATGCTCAAGCCAACCCAAAAGCCGCCAATCCTCGGGGATAACTACTCTCTCTGGAAACAAATGATGTGGTGGCATCTAATGAGCATCGATGAACGTGCATGGAGAACCGTCACTACAAAAAATCACGGCAATGCTGACGGCCAAATTCGTCAGTATATGGAATACTGACCGGTCTCCTGATGGATAATAGCCGCCAGCATTTTGTGGTCAGGATTCCAGTATCTCTGACGGCCTTAACGTACCCGTCAGAAATTTTCCTTTTTCTTATTTTTTTGAATTTTTATAAATAACTGACGGGCCGCGGACCGTCAGTAATTGGTGGACGGTCAAAGCCCGTTAGTTATTTTTAAAATATTATTAAAAAAAAAACTAGGCAGGCCTGCCCAGCCCGACGAAGCCCAACCCACAATAAAATTGTGTTAATTTTAATCCCCCACATGTGGCATGAGTGGAGATTCGAACCCAAGACCTCTTTGCAAATAGAAGAATGGTGTTACCGTCTCGCTAAGTCAATTACATGAGAGAGATTATATACTTTTAATATATATTAGATATATAAATTAAGTTATAAATTATAATTATAATTAATTATATTATATTTATAAATGTTAATTATATTTATGAATAATAATATATAAATGCATAATATTATTGTAAATATATATATAATATATATATATTATAAATATAATTACTTTTAAATAATTATAAATATATATTATTTGAATATATATATGTATTTATATATTGTATATAAATAATAATATTATTTATTATAAATATATAATATTATTTATAAATATATAATTATTATATTTATATTTATAAATGTATAATTTATATTATATTATATTTATAAATAATTAATATAATTATATATTTTATTTTATAAATAATTAATTAAATTATAAATATATTAATATTATTTATATGTATT
>BMAC01000361.1:364653-386906 GCA_014905375.1 Phtheirospermum japonicum | reverse complement strand
GGTCATCAAGAATTGTGACTCAACAAAGGATGCATGGGACGCACTTCAAAGGGTGTGTGAAGGGACCCAGAGCATGAAGAGATCAAGACTGAGAATGCTGATGTCCACCTTCGAGGCAATGACAATGGATGAAAAGGAGTCTATCATGGACTACGCCATGAGACTATCAGATATTACAAACGAGTGCCGAGAGCTTGGTGAATCAATAACAAATTCCCGTCTAGTAGGAAAATTGCTGAGATCCATCTCAAAGAAATTCAATATGAAGGTGGTTTCCATAGAAGAATCCAAAGATATTGATGACATAGAGTTCAATACCTTAGTTGGCTCCCTCAAGCAATATGAGATGGAACACCTTGGTTCCAACTCAAAAGAGAAGAATGTTGCTCTCTCCTCCGATGCTAACCTAGACGACGAAGAAGATGATGAGGAGTTTGAATGGGTTTTTAAAAAAGATGGAATCCACTAATCTTGAGGAAGACGAAGTGTCCTTTGTGACTCAACGGTTTAATAATTTTCTAAAGAAAAAGAACAACCTTGGAGGATCAAGCACGAAGGCCAGACCACAGTTGTTTGCATCAAAGTTCATTGGACGCGCACTTCCCAGATCACAGTCTTATCCATCTATATCCAATGCATCTAGCTCCCCAAGACCGCTGAGTGAAGTACAATGTCATGAATGTAAGGGTTGTGGACACTACAAGAATGAGTGTGCTAACACTCTTAGGAAGAAGAGCAAGTTTGCTACAGACTTCATTGAGGATGTCAATGATTCCGAGTCAACTGAACTTGTTCCATCCTTATTTATTAATGTTGTGTGGGACGACGACGTCCATGTTGGTATCCTTGAAACCAACATCGTGTGCTTGAATGCAGAGAATATTGATTACATTGAGGAATACGAGCATTTAAGTATTGAACACAAGCAACTATTTGTTAGTTGGGGAAAACAGGTACTCAAGGTCAAGGATCTCATGAAAGGGGTTGAAGAACTAACCAAGGAAAAGAATGATCAACTTGACATAATTGTACGATTGGAAACGTCACTCACCAAAAAGAATGCTGAGCTAGAAAAGGTGAAAACCGAGCTGACGAACGTTTAAGCAACCATCACGAATCTGAACAAAGGGAAGTTGAAGCTTGAAAAAATCTTGGAGATAAGTTTTCCAGAAACCTCAAAGCATGGAATAGGCTATAAAACAAATAAGCCAACACAAGCATCAATCCAAGAACAAATATTGACCAAACGCCTCAAGAAGAGAAGGAGACAGTTCGTGTGCCATTATTGTGGTGAACCAGGTCACATACGACCCTTCTGCTGAAAGATTATTGGTGAGAGAAGACATTTTCAGAGAACAAAGGTGGCTGCTGAGTCCCATGTTGGTTCCCGTTTTACCAACATCAATACCAACACTAGGTTCAAACAAGTGTGGGTCAAGAAAAATAACATCAAGTGCAATATGATCCATAATTCCCTGAAATCTCACGTCCCTGGAGCCTAGTATTTCGATAGTGGATGCTCGAAGCATATGACTGAATCAGAAGAGTTACTTTCCAACATTATCAGATTTCGAGGTAGAAAAGTAAAGTATGGAGGAGGTGCAAATGGTCAAATCATTGGTCAAGGAACTCTCCATGTTCTCAGAGTTGTAACTTTGGAAAATGTGTTGCTGGTAGAAGGACTTACTGCTAACTTGATAAGCATAAGTCAACTTTGCGACGGTGGGTTTAGTGTCAGATTCAACCGTGAGAAATGTGAAGTCTATGAGGAGAATGGACCATGTATACTCATTCGACAGAGGACTTAGAATAACTGCTATCAAATCAATAGTTATGCCTTTTGCAAATTGTCTCAATTAAGTGATGCTGAGGTGTGGCATCAAAAACATGGGCATGTCATCTAGAAGATGATGGACAGGTTGGCCAAATAAGAAGCTGTGAATCGGCTTCTTCAGCTCAACACCATGATCATCCCTGTGTGCGAGGCGTGCCAGAAAGGAAAGCAGGTCAGGGTGCCACATCTAATAGTGCAGAGTCTCACTACATCATCTTGCTTCGAACTCCTTCATATGGATCTTATGGGTCCACTTGAAGTCGAGAGCCTTGGTGGTAAGAGGTACGTATTAGTCATTGTAGATGATTTTTCGAGGTTCACTTGGGAAGAATTTTTAAAAGAAAAATCTGAAACTTTCGAATCATTCAAAAAACTGCAAAAAGGCTGTGTGTGGGATTTGATGTGAACATTGGTAGGATAAGAACTGATCACGGAAAAGAGTTTGAAAATGCATCCTTTTCAAAATACTGCACTTCGGAAGGTATTAGTCACGAGTTTTCTTCACCTATTACCCCCCAATAAAATGGCATAGTTGAACGTAAAAATAGGTCTCTTGCTGAGATGACTAGAACTATGCTCATTTCTAATGGTATTGCAAAACGATTTTGGGTTGAAGCTATGAATATTGCATGTCATATAATAAATAGGGCTTATTTTAGACCAGGTTAATGAGCCACACCCTATGAATTGTTGTTGGATAAAAAAACCGAACTTGAGCTGTTTTCATGTTTTTGAATGTATTTGCTACGTGCTCAATTATAGAAATCATCTAGCTAAACTGGAATCAAAAAGTGACAAGTGCATCTTCATGCGCTATTCCCAAAATAGTCATGCATATAGATTGTTTAATCTGAGAACTCGTAGCATGTTTGAGTTAGTTAATGTCAAGTTCGATGATCTGACAAGTGGAGTTAAACCTGCTGAGGATGATGATCTGATCTATGATCAAACCCTCAAGATAATGTCACTCTTCCTGTAGATTATAGTACAGGTACTGAAAACAGAGATGCAGGTGCTGAAACCATGGAATTGAGTGATGTTGGTATCAATGTTGGTTCTGAGATCCCAAAATCAGAACCAACATCAGCTCAAGGCGTCGCATAATCAGATTCTGATTCAAAAGAAGAAGATCCAGCTGACCCCATTGATCTGCATCAGAGGGATATTCCATCAAGAATTCAGAGAAACCACCCCGTGGACCAAATCATCGGAGACTTAGACGAAAGGATTACAAGAAAGCGACAGATTAATTTCAAAGAAATAGTTAGGTACGTGTGTTTGTCCACTAACTGTTCTAAAATTCGTGAGTCCTTGTATCTTTCTAAAATAGAGCCCAAGCGTGTGGAGGATACACTAAAGGATGATTTATGGATAAAGGCAATGCAAGAAGAGCTGGATCAATTTGCCAAAAATGATGTTTGGGATTCAGTTCCTCGTCCAGAAAATTCTCACGTGACTGGAACAAAGTGGAACTTCAAGAACAAAATCGATGAGGCAGGCAATATTGTAAGGAACAAAGCTCGACTGGTTGCACAAGGATATACACAAATTGAAGGAAGCAACTTTGATGAGATATTTGTCCCTGTTGCCCGCATCGAGTCGGTAAGACTTTTACTTGCTGTTGCTTGTCATATGAAGATATCATTGCATCTAATGGACATTAAGAGTGATTTTTTAAATGGAGTCTTAAGTAAAGAAGTGTATGTTGAGCAACCTAAAGGATTTGTAGATCCCCAAAAACCAATTTTTATTTTAAAACTGAAAAAGGATTTGTATGGTTTAAAACAAGCTCCTAGAGTTTGGTATGAAAGGTTGACTCAACATTTGATTTATTTGAACTTTAGAGGGGAAGTTGACAATACTTTGTTTCTCCTTAAATCCAATAAGCACATCTTAATCGTCCAAGTTTATGTAGATGATATTATATTTGGATCCACTAATGAGCAGATGGTAAATGAGTTTATCACTCGAATATCCGACACATTGGAGATGAGCATGGAAGGTAACCTCTCATACTTTCTTGGTCTACAAATCAAACAGCTTGATGATGGTATTTTCCTTTCTCAGACCAAGTATGCTAAAAACTAAGTCAAGTAGTTTGGGTTAGAAAGTGAAACTCATAAGAAAACACCATTGGGCAAAACTGTAAAACTAACGAGAGATGATGTTGGTAACACCATGTACAGAAGCATGATAGGGAGTCTGTTGTATTTGACAGCAAGTAGTCCAGATATTATGTACAGTGTGCGTCCATGTGCTAGATATCAATCTAATTCAAAAGAATCACACTTAAAAGTCGTTAAAAGAATCATAAGGTACATTGCTGGTACAATTGAAATAGGTGTGTGGTATACAAAAGATACTGATACTGAATTTGTAGGGTACACTGATCCAGACTGGGTTGGGGATGTGGTAGATAGAAAGAGTACTACAGGGGCCGTTTTTTCTTGGGTAACAATCTAATCTCTTGGTATAGCAAAAAATAGAATTGTATTTCTCTTTCTACAGCTGAAACCGAGTATATTGCAGCTGGAAGTGCGTGTACACAATTATTTTGGATGAACCAAATGATAGAAGACTATGGTCTGCACAGTAGTATTTTTACTGTGCTTTGTGACAATTCCAGCGCCATTGACATCTCGAAAAATCCAGTCCAGCATTCTCGAATCAAACACATTGACATAAGGTACCACTTTATTCGAGACTTAGTTGAGAGGAAGATTGTTAGCCTTGAGCATATAGGAACATATAATCAGCTTGCCGACATCTTCACGAAGGCATTATATTATGAGACCTTCTCTCGTTTGAGAAGATATCTCGGTATGTGCATTGTCTAACCAATGTTGGTTTTTGATGTTGTAACACCCAATACTAACATCTGTAACAACATTTCTTTTCATACATAATCCAAATGTCGGTGAGTCTGGTTGAAAGTGCGATAAGGTCTTGTGTTGCAATAAAAGTGATGACAAAAAGACTAACCTCTTCAATTAGGTGATTGTGGAGCTTGCCCGRYGAAACTGTTTTTCTCCAATGTRCAWAAKTAAGAGGTGTTAACAGCAATTGCTGAAGACAAAATATTCAAATCCCTAAAAGGATGAAGAAAATATGGATAAAAATTGATCCAATCTTTAAATTTCACCTTCTTGAGCGATCTTGACGTAGTCATTAACTTGGGTTAAGGGGTAAGTTTCCATTGACTTCACCTATGGCAATGTTGGTTATAATGTTATCAGTAATAAAAAGTAACATTGGATCAAGTCACTGAAATCATAATATGTTTTTGTACAACCTTTTTAGGTCATAAATTTTAGGAATCACATAGGATATTCATACTTTGTGAAGATGCCATCTTACTGTGCGTACTGTTGCTTGTGTTTTGTCTATCTTGAATTCTCTTGATTATGTTTTGAATCTAGTTAACTATGTGTTTCAGTGGAGTTGTACTCGTACGGCTAGATAGGTAATAACGAGCTAAAAGTGGAGAGTAATAATTCATATTGCACAAGATAAATCCTACTGCGCTGATGGTTCAATTAATTCAGTTTTTTTTACATCGGTTGGTTTTGTAGTAGAGATATGCAATTTTATTTTTTTGTTAAAATTAATGAGATAATGTTAGAAGTGGGGGTGATCACGTATCCTATATTAAGGGGGAGTGGTATTGTGTTAGAAAGGAAATAAAATCATGTTTAGGCCCCCAATCCGCTGGAAGGTAAAATTAAGGTTTTTCCCTTTTATTTTCTATTTTTCTCTCTCCTTGGCAACAATCATTTTTCTTGGAAAGAATAAATACTTGATTCTTTTTACTATTTGATTACTTCCCATTAACCCTCTAAGATTAAAACTCTCACGCTCTCACGAATTACTCCATCTATTTCGATTATCTTGTTGTTTTTTTGCCTTTGAGAATTTCGCAGGATGTCGAACCCGTCCTCCTCTTCGTCTGTTCCAAAAATTGGTGGTCTGGATATTCGAGCTGAAATAGGTTGTGGTTCCTCTTCCAACCCACCACCGGTAACAACATCATCGCCGCCCTCGCTGCCGTGCGGATCTCACGACGTTGTGCCGGCTCCTGCATCGATTAACGCCACCCCTGAAGCTCAGGTGTTCCCAGGTCAGCTCGGGAATGAGATAGATGTCGATAATCCCCCAAATCTGTCATTTGTTGCTGAAACTTTTGGACCAGTTGGAAACCCTACCCTGAAAAGGTCCCGACGGTTGTGCAATATACCTCCCGGCGTTGTGCCACCTGCAGTTCCAAAGACCCGAGCTGGACCGAGATGAAATGTGCCAATTGAGCACATGAACCTTGAAGAGGATATCACAGTGTTGTCGGATCCTGACGACGATGACTATGTCCCTACTGCTACGGTGGATGGATCGGTGCCTCCTTTTGCTTTAGCTCCGACTCTGACGGCAAAGAAGACACCTCGCCGAAAGCAGACTGTGAAGTTGGACGACAAAAGAATTACCCCGGTGTCCGTCAAGGTTTCCCCAAGTTCCACTGAAACTGAATATTCATCCCCTCCTTATACAATTTTAGATTTTATCTCCGGGGAGGTAGCGAGTTCTTCTAGACCGACTGCGGCTGATCCTCCTCCGTCTCCTATTCGTGCCGATCAACCCGAGTTTGATCCTGATCTCTTTGAGTACTCCCCTGAATCGTCTTTTGATGTGACACTTTGTGACATCATGTCTGCTCTCAAGAACGATAAGAAGAAAAACAGGGTTTCGAAAAAGGCCAATGTTGGTCCCCATGTTGTTTCCCCCATACCAACATTGCCACAAGACAAGTCTTCTTCGTCCACCAGCTCTGCCTCTGTTGTTGCCTCTTCTCCTGCTCCCGCTTTGACTCCATCTAACAAATCTTATCACTCTCAGTCCTCCAGTTGCAATCCCTCACGGGCAATTGAGCTTGAAGATATGATGCTGTTTTCCGGGAGGTTTTTGACTACCGAGGCCGAGGAGTTGTTTTCTGAGTACCAGACCTGGCATATGATCACTGAGCGCCGAGTACCGGTTTAGTTGTTTGAGAAGCAGAACTTAATTGCCTATTTTCATCATAAAGGTATGTATTCCAAAGTTTCCACTGCCATGCCTTTTGTTCGTGATATAGTTGTCGAGTTCTTTGCCAATTTGATGTCGTCTATTGTTGATTTAAATTCTGGAATTATGGCAAAGTTTTTGTGCGTGGAAAAGTGTTTAGTTTTACCCCTGATTTGATTGATGAGTTGTTTGGAACTGATCTTATCAGGGTGATTCGACTGTGGATGACATGAATGAAGTTATCTCGTTCTAATCTAGAGGTTTGGTTCATGCATGGTTGAGCAATTTCCTAGTACTCGTCTTTCTTCACTTTATTCTGTTTTGCACAATATCTCTATTAGTAACTGGGTTCCCTCCAAGAACACTACTTGTGTTACGCGGCCTCAGGCCCAGTTTTTGTATAAGCTCGGGAGAGGAATCAAGTTTATATTTGGATAGCATTTTTTTGACATTGTCACTAGTTTCGCCACCACCAAGAACGCGGCCTCGTTGTGCTTTCCCTCGTTGATCTTTCGCTTGCTGGAGAATCAGGGTTTGATGCTTCTTCCTGATGATGTGCTTACCAGTGAGGCTGGCTGGTTCGCTTTGAGGGTCAACTTATTAGAGTTGCACTGGTTATTGATCTTCCTTGGCAGGCGCCTTTCCGAGCCAATGTTGCTAGTCGTGTTGGGATGGGCAATCCCAACATGATCCACATTTCTACGCAGGTTCTTCGTGCGCATATTGCTTGGATTGATTCACAGATGACCCAGTTGCAGGCCCTTCGTGGTTCTCTCATGGAGGCTCTTTTCCTTTCTGGTCAAAAAGAGGGAGATGATGGCGACGCGGATAAGATTGATAAGGATGTTGTTGCTGTCGAGGCTTTGGCAGTTCTTGCTAGTGAGAAACAAAGGAAGAAAATCCATTCTCGGAACATGGCTTTGCGGAGAATGAAAAAGATGTTCAAGAAGCGCAAGGATCGGGGTGAAGGAACTTCGACATCCCCTCGTCGATCGAAGAGGGTTCGAAGTCAATAAGTTCCTTTTGTTTTGTTTTGTTAAGTTATTAATTGAACAATGTTGATTTGTAATGTTAGATTGATGTTTTGATAACATTAGGTGTTTCATTTAGGGGGAGTTAGTTGTTTTTGTTTGAAATTATCTTTGCGTCATGGTATTTTGTCCAGAATGGCAAAAGGGGGAGATTGTTGAGAAATTTATTCTTGGCAATAATTCCTATTTTGTTGTTTGCCTTTCTTGGGCACAAAATAAGTTAGGAAACTAGATTTAGAATTTTATTTGTTTCCTAGTTTATGTATAAGACTTTATTTAATTTCATAGATTGTATTTAGGATTTGTTTTACTTGTTTACCAAGTTTAGGATTTTAGAATTGTCTATTTAAGAAAAGAGAATACTAAAGCTTGGTAGAACTTTTTTGACGCACGAATTTCTTCGAGAAGACGCAAGCAAGCAACGCACAACGAGGAAAGAACACAAAGACTACTTGGAGCCATTGTTCGAGATCAACAAGTTCTTCGAAGTTGCGTGACCAACGGAGAAGATCTTTTTCATTTAGGCGACAAGTATTTAGTATCAAGTTTTTGATACTTTAGTTTTCATATATTACTTCTTATCTTTTTGTATTGATCGTGAACAAAGAAAGTAATATAGTTTTCGGGTTTGTACAACCAAATTCACAAGTATTTTTACTTATTGGTAACTGGATTTAATTTGCTGTGTTCTTAATTTTTATTTCCGCTGCGTAAATTTCGCTTAACTCTGGTTGATGTTGGTATTCAGTGTTGGTTAACATTGAAAGCAACATCACAAACTGATACTTATTTTCAAAACTATAGACCTTCAAACTTTACAACTATTTAGATATAATTAATATTGTTGTTTGTGGTTTATGATTCATTTTCCGATGGAGGCCGATAAGTAGTCAGGGTGGAGGTTTGATTGTTAATCTTGCATATGCATGACTATACTTGCGGGCCTTGCGGGCTGGCAAGATAAAACTGGATAACAATCACAAATACCAAACAAGAGATGAAACCAGATTAAAAGGCCATATCTTATCTTATCTGTTAATCCAAAGGAGCTCTCAGATGATAGTGCAGCCGTGATTATCTATACAATTGATAATGTATTTTATTCCTTATCTTTTACTCTTCCGATTCAACATACTTGTAGTTTCTAACATTGTTAAATAAATTAATAAATGAAGATAAATGTCTATAATATTCTTATTAATCATTTACTTTTTTTTCAAGAAAATACTGTAAGCAATGGCAGGTCAGCAGACTTCTCCAGCTTGGCAAATGATTCATCAAATCAAGACAAGGCTGACAAGGCATAGCAACAAGACAAATGAAAAAGGTGGTAACCTGGACGTGTGCATGAAGACAAAACAAGCCAACTGTATGGATGAGAATGGTTTCAGTGTGAGCAGCTCCATAGTGGACCAGCTAGGCCTTAATCTTGTGAAACCCTAGGTTCTAGATTGATCCATAGCATTAGTATATATATGTATGTTAYGTCCGCAGCTAAAATCATCAGATGAACATATTTTGAAATCAAAAACCCTTACAGTAAAAGTCCTTGTATTTATGGCTTCAAATATTTTCTTTACATGGTATCAGAGCTAGTCTCTGATCCATCTTTTTCAAACATTTATTTTCTTCAGATCTGATGGRGYCAGCAGTTGAAGGAATAGCAGGGGGACCACCTGCTGAAACAGTGCAATTGCAGAGTCAGCTTGTGAGTATTAAACTCAATGAAAGCAACTTTTTTCTTTGGGAGCAACAAGTGATGGCAGCTATTCGTGGATATGGTTTAGAGGGCTTTATCAATGGTCAACACCCCTCTCCAAATAGAATTTCTGATGAAGGTACGATTAATCCACAGTTCAATAAATTGATGAAACAGGATCAACTCATTGTGTCTTGGCTTTTGTCCTCTCTATCTGAAAATATCCTGATTACCACTGTGGGACTTAATAATGCCAAAGAAATATGGGACTGTTTAAAATCATGCTTTGATAGCCATAATAGGTCCAAAATCATGCAGTTAAAATTACAATTACAGTCCATCAAGAAAGGAGCTTTACAAATGAGAGAATATTTTGGGAAGGTCAAAAGTGTCTGTGATATGCTTGGATCTGTTGGTGAGAGGATTAGTGAGAATGATCAGATAATGTACTTGTTGAATGGATTAGGGTCTGAATATAATCCATTGATTGTCTCTCTCATAACAAGAGCTGAAAAGTTTACAATGGCTTAAGCATATGCTGTGTTGCTAAGTTTTGAGAATAGATTGGAAGGAATGGACAACCTTAATGGTAGATCATAGTTTAGTGCTAACTTGACTACTCAAGGATCTGGTTTTGGAGGACGAAGAGGAAGAGGCAGAAACACTTATCAATACCAAGGCAGCAGGGACCAGTACTCAGGAAATAGAGGTGGAAGGAGCTATTCAGGTAGAGGAAGCAGTTTCAGAGGCAGAGGAGGCAGATTTGGTGCTAACCGGGCAAGGTGTCAAATTTGTGGGTATAATAACCATACGGCTGATAGATGGTACTACAGATTTGACTCAAGCTATCAAGGCAGCAATGGAGATAAAAGTCAGAGGGATCAAACAAGCAACAACAACAATTCAATGGCAAATGTTGCTAGTCTTGGTTCAGCAAGTTCTGAGATAGGTCATGAGCATTATTGGTATCCTGATTCTGGTGCAACAAACCATTTAACCTATGATCTGGCAAATCTGAACATGTCCAGTGATTATCAAGGCAATGAAATAGTTCAAACAGCTAATGGTGCAGGTATGTCTATAGCTCATCATGGTAATTCTTTAATGATTTCTAATGACCACACATTTGCTCTTAACAACCTTCTACATATTCCACAAATTACTAAAAACTTACTCAGTGTATCTCAGTTTGCAAAGGACAATAAGGTATTCTTTGAATTTCATCCTTCTTTCTGTCTTGTGAAGGACCAAGCAACAAGGACAGTACTACTCAAAGGGACTCTCAGTGATGGCCTATACAGTTTCAAACTCACACCTTGCCAGCCTCGTCAAACAAGTTTTCCTTTCCAATCAAGTGTCAATTCAGTTCAGCTCACTAATAAGTTAGATATAGGCCTGTGGCACTCTAGACTTGGCCATCCCTCTTATGAGGTTGTAAAAAGAGCTTTGACACATTGTAATTCGCCCTACATTGATAATAAAAATACCCTTTTGTGTTCTGATTGCTTGAGTTCCAAGATGCATAAATTACCCTTTGTTGAATCTCAATCACACAATTATAAGGTCTTAGATGTCATACACAGTGATCTTTGGGGACCTGCTCCAATTTTGTCTCATGATGGTTACAGGTTCTATGTTAGCTTCATTGATCATGCCTCAAGGTTCACCTAGTTCTACTTACTCAAGGCTAAGTCTGATACTAAAATTGCCTTTTTACATTTTAAAATCTTGTTGAAAATCAGTTCAAAACCTCAATCAAATGTCTCCAATCAGATGGAGGGGGTGAATTCATAGGACTTAGACAAATTCTTGAACAATATGGAATAAAACATCAAAGATCTTGTCCACATACACCTGAGCAAAATGGCCTTGCAGAGAGGAAGCATAGGCACATAATTCAAGCAGCCTTGTCTCTTATGTCTCAATCTAACATTCCAGATAGGTTTTGGAGTGAGGATTTTAGTTCTGCAGTCTACTTGATTAACATAACTCCTACTAAGCTTCTCCAATACAAAAAACCCTTTGAGATCATCAATGCAGAAAAACCAGACTACTCTTTCCTCAAGAACTTTGGTTGTTTATGTTTTCCCTTCCTTAGACCTTACTCATCTCATAAGCTACAGCCCAGAAGTCTACCTTCAACCTTTATAGTTTACAGTCCCAATCACAAGGGCTACAAAATCCTTTTACCATCAAACAAAATAATCATAACAAGGCATGTGGTTTTTCAAGAGAATGTTTTTCCTTTTAAGCTAAAGAACTCTACTCCRGCAACTCTCAGATCTCAATCTGATAACACATTCACACCTCTCATCAAATTGCATACCACTGCTCCTGATTAGCAATCAAATGTACATTCTTTCTCTCAGTCACCTGTTATAAGCTCAGGAACAAACAATCCTTATTCCACAAACTGTCCTGCCCAAATACCTTCTAATAATACACCTTCCTCTATAAAACATTCATCTCCTGCATCAGATAATTCCTCTATACACTCTATACCAATTGGTCAAATCACTATTAGATTTACCTTTTGAGCATGTAGATATGCCTATGCCTGTTCCAGCTCACCCTCCTGTGTAGGAAAATGCAGGTACTCATCCAATGCAGACAAGATCAAAATCAGGGATTCACAAATCAAAGACATATGCTGCAGCAATAAAAGATGATCACTATGAGCCTAAAATAGCTGAGGAGGCAGTTATCATTCCTATGTGGAGAGAGGCTATGGCTGTTGAATTTAAGGCTCTTTCAAGAAACAAAACTTGGTCTCTTGTTCAAGCTCCTCCAAACAGAAGGATCATTGGTTCAAAATGGGTGTTCAAGGTTAAAAGAAACTCAGATGGATCAGTTGCAAGATACAAGGCAAGGTTAGTAGCCAAGGGCTACACTCAAGCTCTTGGATTGGACTATACAGATACATATAGTTCAGTTGTAAAACCAGCCACCATCAGGACTGTCTTATCATTAGCAGTTACAAAAGGATGGTCTATCAAGCAGTTAGATGTGGATAATGCTTTCCTAAATGGTGAGATGGATACTGATATCTACATGGAACAACCTTTTGGTTTCATAAAGGAGGGTGAACAGGGATTACTTTGCAAACTGCACAAGGCTCTATATGGTTTAAAACAGGCTTCAAGAGCTTGGTCTAGCAAATTTGGCAATATACTACTTTCACTTGGTTTTTCTCCATCACAGTCTGATACATCCCTATATATAAGACACAGGCAATCCTCTTGCGACAATAATCATGGTTTATGTTGATGATATTATCCTCACTGGAAGTTGTGCCTCAGAAATGAAGGACCTTATTCAAACTCTTAACAAGCAATTTTCTCTCAAGGATCTTGGCAGCCTGCACTATTTCTTGGGAATAGAAGTGAGCACAGATCAAACAGGAATAGTCTTAAGCCAGAGGCAATACATCTTAGAGATCCTTGACAGAGTAGGGATGAAGGGGGCAAAAGGTGTTGTTTCTCCAATGGTTACTCATCCTACTCTATCAAGATTTACAGGGCAACCAATTGAGAACCCTAGACTTTACAGACAAGTGGTTGGAGCTCTACAATATGTTACTTTGACAAGGCCAGACATTAGCTATGTTGTGAATAAAGTCAGTCAGTATATGTAAAATCCTTTGTCCACTCATTAGAAGGCAGTAAAGAGAATCATGAGGTATTTAGCTGTAACAAGGAATTTTGGTTTGAAAATTTCACCCTGCAGGGACTTCAATATAGTAGCTTATGCAGACTCAGATTGGGCATCAGATATTGATGATAGGAGGTCAACTTCAGGAGTTTGTATGTTCCTAGGTAATAATCAGATTTCATGGAAAGCAAAGAAACAAAGCACAGTCTCAAGATCCTCAACAGAGGCTGAATACAGAAGCCTTGCTATCACTATTTGTGAAATGATGTGGATGAGATCATTGCTGCAGGAATTGAGGATTTTTGCACCCAAACCTGGAATAATATGGATGGATAACTTGGGAGCTATAGCCTTATCAAACAATCCTATAAATAATGATAGAGTTAAACATTTTGAACTTGACCTACATTCCATCAGAGAGAAGGTAAAAGCTGGTATAGTGAGGGTGCAACATGTGCCTGCTCTTGATCAAATTGCTGATATAATGAATAATCCATTGACCGGGAAATTCTATTGTAGGCTCAGAAATAAACTAACTGTTATACCTAAACCCTACATAGAATTGAGGGGGCATGTAAGCAATGGCAGGTCAGCAGACTTATCCAGCTTGTCAAATGATTCATCAAATCAAGACAAGGCTGACAAGGCATAGCAACAAGACAAATGAAAAAGGTGGTAACCTGGACGTGTGCATGAAGACAAAACCAGCCAACTATATGGATGAGAATGGTTTAAGTGTGAGCAGCTCCATAGTGGACCAGCTAGGCCTTAATCTTGTGAAACCCTAGGTTCTAGATTGATCCATAGCATTAGTATATATATGTATGTTAGGTCCGCAGCTAAAATCATTAGATGAACATATTTTGAAATCAAAAACCCTTACAGTAAAAGTCCTTGTATTTATGGCTTCAAATATTTTCTTTACAAATACACTCCTTAAATTTAAGGTTAGAATTGAAAAATATTAAAAGAAATTATCTTGAAAATGTAAAACAACAAATATTGTGAACTATTTCTTTTTTGAGCACATACTGTGAACCTGAGATAGTAGTATTTATGGTGTAACAACTAAGTTTAATTGTGCTGGGTCGAACTGGCTGCACTAAAACACTGCATTTGCATCCTGCAGCTTATACATTTGTCGACTTTCGATTACAATGTACTTGTCAAAGTTTCTTGATAGAGTTTGTTAGAGATAGCCATTGGCTTAATTTACAGTCACCTTTATATTTAAGTTATGAAGAGATGTTATTAATCGAACATGATCTCATAATTACAAGTTCTCCCATATTTTGACTCTATATTATTTTTTTTATCTTTCTAATGTCATTATGATTTTAATGGAATTGAATGATTATTGACACATTTTTCACTGCTATTGCAAAAGCAAGCAAAAATAATAATAATTAGGTTAGACCATATTTTCAGAATAATTATTCTAGACTAGTTAGCAGATTGTTTTACAAGCTAGAAGATGAGGGTTTGTGATTAGCACATATTTGTCCTTATTTTTAGTAGGTTTATAACTTGTTTTTCTTATTGTTTTTGGTATAAGTTGGGTAGTTTAAGCTCTATTTTGTATATTTGTACTCTCAGCTTATTTTACCGTGTTTTGATCTAGATTGATGCATAAGTGATTATTTGCGGTTTTTCACTTTACAGCTAAGTAACCGGATGAGTTCGGTGTGTAATAGGATATTCACGAAATGGAGAACGAGCTTTCCGGTGAACGAGTAGCAAGCAGATAGGAAGAGACGGAGGCAGGCGCGCATCCGCGTCGACTGACGCAACCATCGACGCTCCGTCGACGCGAGTCATGACCTGCATCGGTCGACGCAGCGTCGACGCAATGTCAACGTTACCTGCTTAAGCGTCGATGTCGACACATCTATGTCGACGCAACGTCGATGCTACTTGCTGAAGCATCGATGTCGACACATCTATGTCGACGCAGCGTCGACGCTACTTGCTGAAGCGTCGATGTCGACACATCTATGTCGACGCAGCGTCGACGCTACTTGCTGAAGCGTCGATGTCGACACACACCGTCGACGCACCTTCCCAGCCGACGCGCGCACCAGGCAGCACCGACGTCGGGTACCGGCACGCGTCGGTCGATGCACCGTCGACGCTCCATCGACGCGACGGCCCAGAATCGGGAATTTTAGGGTTTCTTATGCTCCAAGTCAAGGGACTTCTATTTAAACCCTTCCAAGTCCGTCCCAAAAGATACACCCCGACATATATACACTGAATTCTTGATCGTGAGGTTAGAGAACAACACCTTTCACACCCAGCCAACAACAAGTGATCAAGATTGAAGATTCGTGGATCGTCAAGCTTCAACTGTCCGTTCGCGATCCGTTCTTCGTTCAAGATCATTCATCCCTCCGGAGTAGCTGGAGAATTTACTACGCTTTCTAGTTTAATAAGTACTCTAAACCTTTTATCATTTTCTTAGTTTAATTTATGCAATTAAGTAGTAGTTTTAATATTTGTTCTTGGGTTATTTGATGTTTCAAAACTTAGATATTTTTGGTATTGAATTCGTAATATTAATTTGATTAATGCTTAGTTATTATTCATGCTTGGATTATTTATTTCGATTACTTTTCGTCTTGATAATTGCTGCTCTTATTGCCATTTGATCTTGTTTAAAGTTCTTAGAATAATTACTCTAGGTTATAAATTGCTAAATTAGATTACTTAGTTTTAATTAGTGTTTATGCTTTTTAAATTCTTAGTTAATAAAAACAATCAAAATTTCCCCCCCATGTATGTGAATTTTAGTTGAACAAACTGTTTGAGAATTCCGATTGTATGTTCCTCGAGAGACGACTCGAGTCAAGTTGCCAAACTACGCGCGACCCCGTCCTCTTGCGGGCAAGCTATTGATCTTTTGACAAATTTTCATAAGTAGGCAACACAAAAGCTTGAATCAAAATTTTGGCGCCGTTTCCGGGGATTATACAAAGGTTTTCAAAAAATGCTTGTTCATTTTTATTTTTATCGTTATTTGTATAATTATTCTCTCTAGTCGATACGTTTGATTTATTGTTGAGTTCATGCAAGGTTAGAACTTGCACCGTTCATCGACAACGTTCATCGTCCGAATCAAGTGAGACCACCTCACTCACCCACAAGTGAATCGTCTGCCACGACTGATTTTATTTGTGATCCTATTCCAAACACGATGTTGCGGCTAGATAACCAGTCACACAACAGCAGGGACAACCAGTCACCAAGGCATCCACCCGTGCAACAAAGAAATGGGAACGGGGGTGAGCCAAATCGTCCCGACGGACCAGTACAGCCTCAAGCACCCGAGGAGAATATTCAACGTAACGTGATAAACCAGAACGAAGGCCATAGACGAGGGGACAATCGCTACCACCACGTCCCGGATGACTATTCTGAGAGATCATATCACGGCGACGAGCGGGTCAACGAGTGGCTGGCATATGACGAGTACCATGAGAGAGAGAGGAATACGCGAGGCGGAATAACCAAGCAAGATACCAACGGGAGGCGCGTGAACCAAGACAAAGAGAGTTCACAACCCCTCAAGTCGGTCCTTATAGTTCGGCAATTGTGTTGGGAAGAACTGCGAGAGACTTTGAGTTTAAACCTCATATCATCAACAATCTCCCAACGTTTCATGGCCTCGCCAACGAAGACCCACTGACGTTCCTTAAGGAGTTCTATGTCGAAGTTAGTAGAATCCCATCTCCGGGACTTCATCTCGAAGACCTTCAAATGGTTTGTTTTCCGAGTTGCAAGAAGGATAAAGCCAAGTCTTGGCTACTATCACTGGAACCAAGATCTCTGGTCGACTGGCCCATGGTGAGCGACAAATTCATTAATCAATACTACTCAGCTCAGACGATGGGCCACATAAGGAGACAATTAGCCAACTTTGTCCAGCAAGACGGGGAGCTATTACACGAGGCGTGGGAACGTTTCAAATCGCTGTTGCAAGCTTGCCCCCATCACCAAAACTCCCCAGGAATGATGAACCAACTCTTCTACGAGGAACTTATCGATTCTTTCAAGAATAATATAGAGGTGGCTGCTGGAGGAGATTTTGGGGATTTGACAGCGACTAAGGCCAAACGTCTGTTTGAAAAGATGAGCGAGAAGTCGAGGCAAACGAGCTCTCGACCACGCAAGATACGAGTAAACGAAGCAACTGAGATGCCAAGCAACGAAATCTTAGAGAAATGTAATCATTGTGGGGAGCAAGGGCATGCGGGGGATTCTTTTACAATGGGGTATCACGAGGATACCAATGCTGAAGCATACGCCATCAAAAACCAACTCTGCCATCAAGACGTCCCAACTTACGAGCATCGCCAATATACTAAGTTTGATGCACAACGAAATTCTCCGTATTTTAAATGGGGCCCTGAAAACCCACATTTCGCCCCAGCACAAAATAAACCAACGCACACTCCACCGAGCAAATCACCACCAGCGGGGCCAACACCTGTTCCTACACAGCCAAATGATCAACTGCTAATTTGGCAACAGAACCAAGTCACCGAGATATTAAGAAACAGAGATGGATTGACCAGTCTGACCACTCAAGTAAATAAGCAAGGAGAAGTCTTGGATGATCTGTCTAAGAGCGTGAAGAACTTGGAGAAGATGATGGGGCAAATGGCGACATTCATGGCCAAGCATGACAACGAAAAGGGGAAACTTCCAAGCCAACCCGAGCAGGCTTCCGCTGTTCATATTCTACGAAGTGGGAAGACGATAGATAATGGAGTCGAACAAGGAAACGAAGAGGAAACATATGTTGCAATTAAAGGCGTGCCCACGAAGAACGACCCTAAACCGGTTGACCAAATGCATAAGTCACCGAATCCGTACATTCCTGGGTCATTAAAAGGGAAGCCCCCGAGTCAAGTACCCTATCCAGTGACAAATGACGATTCCACCAAACCTACGAAAGCATCGCCAATAACTATTCGAGACAAGGTTCCTTTCCCAAGTCGTTTACGCCCAGCGAAAGAGAATAAAAAGTTCATGGAACTTTACAATCTGCTCAAAAACGTCAACATTAATCTTCCTCTATTAGACGTAATCAAGATGATGCCCGCGTACGTGAAATTCTTCAAGGAGTTAGTTGCGAGGGAGCGGCGCCTCGAGACACTTAAGCAAGTTAAGCTAACAAAGGAGGTGAGCGCCATATGCAAAGGACCTCTACCCAAAAAGGAGAAAGATCCTGGAAGCTTCTGCATAACCATCACCTTGGGAAACGGGCAAACAGCACGAGTCATGCTTGACCTTGGGATAGGAATAAATTTGATGCCTTATTCCCTTTATAAGGAATTCGATTTGGGGACGATGAGACCAACGACGATGTGGCTACAATTGGCGGACCGATCAATTAGACAACCGCTTGGCATAGTSGAGGATGTTCTAGTTCAAGTTGGCGAGCTTGTGATTCCAGTCGATTTCGTCATACTTGATGTCGGCGAGGTTCCGAAAGAGGGCACTGAGCATACTATTTTACTTGGTCGACCATTTATGTCCACTTCTCGTACACTGATTGACGTAAACAGAGGGAGGATGACCTTGTCCGTGATGGGGGAAACAGTCACATTCTCGCTGAAAGATATCCACAACACTCCTTCGCCATATATGAGTGAAGATTTCTCGTTTGTGGACCCGATTGCCTCTTGTGTTCACGAGCTACAGGGGATCACCGTGCTAGATGAGTTAAGCGTCGAGGAAAACACGGAGTTTTTGAACAGGGTGGCCGAGATATTAGAGATAAACTTGAATGAGATCGACGAAGACCATAAAGAGATGGACGATTTTGATGAAGAATTGTGTGAAATAGTCACTGCGCCCGAGCTTGGTCCAAAGATAGAATTAAAGCCACTACCGAGCCACTTGAAGTGTGTTTTCTTCGAGCCCAACGAAATGAAACTGGTCATCATTTATTCAGCCTTGTCGGAGCAAGAGGAGAAAGAATTAGTAGCGGTGTTAAGCACCCACAAGGAAGCAATTGGATGGAGCATCAGCAACATCAAAGGAATAAGCCCCGTGACGTGCATGCATAGAATCGAGATGGAACCCGATGCCAGGCCTGTGAGGGACAGTCAACGGAGACTGACGCCAACGCTTTACGAGGTGGTCAAGAAAGAAATTTTTAAGCTTAAAGACGAAGGAATCATTTTCGCCATCTCCGACAGCAAATGGGTGAGCCCAATCCATGTGGTTCCAAAGAAAGGAGGTATCACCATCGCCGAAAATGCAAAGGGAGAGATAGTGCCAACCCGTCTAACTACCGGATGGCGTATGTGCATCGATTATAGGAAGTTGAATGCGGGCCACTCGGAAGGATCATTTTCCTCTACCGTTCATCGATCAACTCCTGGACAAACTTGCGGGACACGAATTTTACTGCTTTCTGGATGGCCTATCGGGCTACTACCAAGTGGCCATCGCTCCGGAAGATCAGAGCAAGACGACGTTCACATGCCCCTTTAGCACATTCGCTTTTCGAAGGATGCCCTTTGACCTGTGCAACGCACCAGCGACTTTTTAAAGGTGCATGCTCTCAATTTTCAGTGATTTTATTGATGACTTTCTTGAGGTTTTTATGGATGATTTTTCAATTTTTGGGTCGTCTTTTGATCATTGTTTGTATAATTTGTCTAGAGTTCTAGAACGATGCATTGAGAAAAATCTAACTTTGAGTTGGGAGAAATCCCATTTTATGGTGAAAAGTGGCACTATTCTAGGCCATGTTGTTTCTGAAAAAGGGCTGGAGGTTGATAAGGCAAAAATTGATGTAATTGAAACTCTCCCTCCGCCTTGAGATGTTAAGGGGATTAGGAGTTTTCTTGGTCATGCAGGCTTTTATAGACGGTTTATCAAAAAAATTCAAAAATAAGTCGTCCACTTTGCAAACTCTTGACTTTAGATACTCCTTTCATTTTTAATGAAGAATGTTTGAATGCGTTTAATGAGTTAAAAGCGAGTCTTACGTCTGCCCCTGTGGTTGTTGCTCCCTACTGGACCTTACCCTTTGAAATTATGTGTGATGCTTCTAATGAGGCGGTGGGGTCTGTTTTGGGACAACGTGTGGAAACATTGCTTAGAGTTATTTACTATGCTAGTTATATGCTAAACGATGCTCAACGTAATTATACCACAACTGAAAAAGAGCTATTGGCGGTCGTATTTTTGCTTGACAAATTTAGACCGTATATAGTTGGAGCTAAGGTAATTGTTCACACTGATCATGCTGCCTTATGACATTTGTTTTCTAAACCGCAAAGTAAGCCACGTCTTATTAGGTGGATTTTGTTGCTACAAGAATTTGATGTGGAAATAAAAGATAGACGAGGTTGTGAAAATGTTGTGGCGGATCACTTGTATAGAATGGTAGTTGAGGAGAATGAGGGGGAGAAATTTATGATTAACAATCTTTTTCCTTATGAAAATGTTTTTAATCTTGAGCAATTATTCACCCCTTGGTATGCTGATATTGTGAATTATCTTATTTGCAAAATTGTGTCTAACCATTTATCCTACCAAGAAAGGAAGAGATTTTTGAGTAAATGCAGGGACTACTTTTGGGATGACCCCGACGTTTTCAAACACTGCAAGGATGGTCTAAATAGGAGGTGCATTCCGAACGACGAAATAGGGAGCATTCTCCAATGCTGCCATGACCTTGGAGGGCATTTTGGAGCTCAAAAGACAGCGTTCAAAGTGTTGCAAGCTGGATTTTATTGGCCAAGTTTATTTGCTGATGCGTTTGAATACTGCAAAACTTGTGACAACTGCCAACGGGCCGGAAACATAGGTAAGCGAGACGAAATGCCCCAGGTACCCAACCAAGTGGTGGAGATTTTTGATGTTTGGGGGATGGACTTTATGGGACCATTCCCTAAGAGTGGAGATTTTGAGTACATTCTTGTTGGTGTTGACTACGTGTCAAAATGGGTGGAAGAAATTCCTACTCGAAGAGCTAATGCAGAAGTTGTTCTCAAATTCCTCCAAGAAAATATTTTTTCAGTAGATTCGGGG
The DNA here is from genome assembly GCA_014905375.1 of Phtheirospermum japonicum. NCBI lineage: Eukaryota > Viridiplantae > Streptophyta > Magnoliopsida > Lamiales > Orobanchaceae > Phtheirospermum > Phtheirospermum japonicum. Next base: position 365,590 of record BMAC01000361.1, on the reverse strand, counting down.
TGCCGAAGTCGATAATAAGTGATGGAGGGGGCCATTTTTGTAACAAGGCTTTTGAAAAGTTGATGAAGAAGTATGGGGTCCGACACAAGGTAGCTACGCCCTACCACCCTCAAACGTCTGGCCAAGTCGAAATGAGCAACCGTCAGCTTAAAGCCATTCTCGAGAAAACAGTCGGGCCAAGTCGAAAGGATTGGACAGTCAAACTTGTTGACGCACTATGGGCATACCGAACAGCCTACAAGACAGTGCTTGGAATGAGCCCTTTTCGCCTAATCTATGGGAAGGCTTGCCATTTGCCCGTTGAGCTAGAACATCGAGCTGGTTGGGCAATTCGGAAATTGAACAAGAATTATGATGAGGCTGGCCAGTATTGGAAGTTGGAACTAACTGAACTTGAGGAGATAAGAAACGAGTCCTATGAAACTGCATGGAGGAAAAAGAAGATGACCAAAGTTTACCATGACCGAAAACTCGTCAACAAACATTTGGAGGTAGGTAAGTTAGCCCTAGTCTTTAACTCACGGTTTAAACTCTTTCCAGGGAAACTAAAATCAAAGTGGAGTGGACCGTTCGTAATAAAGAAATCAACGAGTTTGGCGCTGTTACCCTTTACGATGAGAAGCGAAACTCAACATTTCAAGTTAATGGGCACCGAGTGAAATTGTACCGTGACGGAGAGTCAACGAATCAAGATCGCGAAGAATGGGCGGTAGGAGACCCACCTCCGCTGGCAATTTAATCACGGAATAATTGCGTCGAGCAAACGACGTTAAAAGATGCGCTTCTTGGGAGGCAACCCAAGCTACTGTATTTTCTTTAGTTTTAATTTTCTTTTATTTTATTTCTTTTTTTCTCTACTTTTTATAAGTTTTTGAACAGGATTTAGGTCGAGGATAAGTCCGAAATCATTTTGAAGGAGAAAAAATCGCTAAAATCA
>BMAC01000361.1:349268-363470 GCA_014905375.1 Phtheirospermum japonicum | reverse complement strand
TTTCATTATTTTCAAGGCTTTTCATCTCTTCTCCTCCCCCAAATTATTTTCGCTCCCAATCCCTCTTCCTTACCATGAGGCCAATTCCAAGAAACACCAAGAACCACGAGAAGATGTGGATGTTGAGGGAGGAACACATCAAGAAGGTGGACCAGCTGCACGATGAGGTCGAGAAGGTGAACGATTTGGTCAGAAATTATCAGTTGGATGAGGTTCACTATACCCTCCAACTCGAAGCTTTTAAGCAGCAATTGGGAAGGGAGGAGGCAATCAACGATGGGTTGAGGGACATGAACCTTCAACTAAGGACCACCATTCAACGCTTGAGGGGGATTGAGCATGACCTCGCACAGCAAAGGGAGGACCTTGACGAACGCACATTGACCAAAGACGAGCTCCGTGACGCACTTCTCCTAGCTCGAGAGACGATTTCCACCTTGACTAAAAGCAACAATATGATGATTTGGGAAATGCTCAGTTTATCGGGGGAGAACGATGTGAAGGGCAAGCGCCTGAAGGAAGCGGAGGCCGAGATGATCGAGATAAAGGAGGCGGCAGCTGAGATAGCAATGGGGACTCAAGATAACATACGTTTAACCATACACTCTGTGGGGAGAAGGTTGCCCTCTTGCAGCGAATTGAGGAGTTGGAGGCCTACATCAAAGAGTTCAACGTGAAGACCAAAGCGAACGAGGGGAGTTTGGATTTTTGGAAGCGACGCTTGGATGAGGCTAGCGAGAAGATCGCCGCGTTAGAGCTTTTGGGCTCCACATTCCCTTAGAATCTTAGGGGCTTGCCATTATTTATCTATTTATGTTTTTCCATTATCGAGTCGTGGAATTGTCCTTCCACCTTATCCTGTTTTGTTTAGTTTCATTGTCGTTTAATTCGGTTGTCTACCTATTTTATTTTAGCAATAAATAAAATTTTATTTCTTGTATGCCTTGCTTTTTCATATTTCTTGCACCATGGACGTTTTTATTTTCTGATTTTGTGCAGTTGTCCATGGTTAATTATCACTTATAATAAGGGGTCAATCGCTGGAATACGGACGGTAATATTTTTCGCCACCCTGCTGTCGCGTCGACCGACGCTAGCATCGACGCATAGTCGACGCACTGCTGATTCGCGTCAGTCGATGCCATGTCGACGCCTTGTCGACGCCGCCTGCGCTTCGTGATCGGGTTGCCCTGGGCGGAGACTTCGATGGCCGTTTCGTTCGGTGATTTGCTAAGGGGAAGTGGAAATGATCTAATATGTTTATTATTGTTGTTTCTTATTTATTTTATTTTATTCTTGTTTTGCTTTGAGGACGACTCCATTCACGCGGTTCTGGGAACGTAAGTTGCACAACTTCAATGAACAAGCCTCGACCAGTCATTTCAGGGACGTTCTCTTACCCCTCATTTGTTTGATTTGCTTGTCTTTATATTTATGGCAATCAGGGGATTGCCGGTTTTTCAAGAGGGGGGGATGGTTGAGTATGATTAAAAACCGTGTGCAAATTTTCAAATTTTACGTGATTGTGTTGGCTATTTCTGCGCTAAATTGTGTTTGTATGGCATGCCTGTCGAAGTTAGCTATTTATGAATTGAAGTTTTTGTCTTTGAGCGTGCATAAGTGCATAATTCTTTTCAAATTATTATTTATATATTATAAAATGGTACTTGGACGCAATTGATGTCACAAAATTTTTAAAACAGCGTCAATTCAAAACTTTTTCATGCAAAAAGCCAGTGAGTAGCCTGAGTGTGTTTATCATCTTTGCAAGTACTTGATTGAGCTTTGATTTGAGATCTCTTTGAAACCGCTGTGTGTAGTTGACTTGGAAAATGAGGTTAAGGCACAAATAAAACCATATTCCGGCCATATCCATAAATTATTAGCCACTATAAATTTCGAATGAGCCAATCATAGCCAAATTATCCATGCCTATAACCATGAGTTTTTGGGTCAACCCCTACAACCCATTTAAAGCGTGGGGTAGGAGTACGTTTTATTGGTTATTAGAGTTTTGGAGTTCTTATAAGGGATTTATGTATATTTTGTAATAAAGGATCACCATCCTTCAAAAAAAAAAAAGAAAAAAAAAAGAAAATAAAAGAAAATAAGAAGGATGGTGAATTGTGTTAGTCATTGCCTACGCGCTAATGAAGGCTTGTGTTTATCATTTATTTTATGAAGCCTAATGTCTAGAAGGCATGAGTTATGTAAGAAGCATTTTGATTATGTGGCTTGAGCTACAAGTCGGTATAGAATATCGAGTTGCGAAATAGCCTAAGTATAAAGGCTACGTTATGAGTGTCAAGTGAGGTTTTTATTTTTGAACGAGGTAAAGCACATTGCTTTATGATTAGATTAGGTTTGGTGAGTTATTGATCACGTTAGATCCTGAGTTAACCACACAACTTATACATTCCATACCCGTCCAAAGAGCCTTACATTAAAACCCAAAAAGACCTTTTCCGATTCTTTGTTCGATAACACACATAATTTGCGATTGAGAAGAGATTGATTTTTGGTGCTTGTTTACTGTGCTTGTATTTGTATGAATTGAGCGTATACACGTCCTATGCAGCGATGCTCGAGTGCTTTTGAGCGTAAACCCTTATATATTTTCCTTTTGTGAGGATGCATGAATTCAAATTTGAAGCGACAATGTAATACGGGTGGAGCGTTTGAAGTTGCATTGCATGTACCTATATATTTTCAAAATTATTTAAGTAGCATCGCACGACTCATTGCTTGGACTGATTTTCATTTCTTGCTATACTTTGAATTTATCGTTTGTTCGAGGACGAACAAACCAATTAAGCGTTGGGTAGTTGATTAACACATATTTGTCCTTATTTTTAGTAGGTTTATAACTTGTTTTTCTTATTATTTTTGGTATAAGTTGGGTAGTTTAAGCTCTATTTCGTATATTTGTACTCTCAGCTTATTTTACCGTGTTTTGATCTATATTGATGCAAATAAGTGATTATTTGCGGTTTTTCACTTTACAGCTAAGTAACCGGACGAGTTCGGCGCGTAATCGGATATTCACGAAATGGAGAACGAGCTTTCCGGTGAACGAGTAGCAAGCAGATAGGAAGAGACGGAGGCAGGCGCGCAGCCGCGTCGACTGACGCAACCATCGACACTCCGTCGACGCGAGTCATGACCTGCGTCGGTCGACGCAGCGTCGACGCAATGTCGACGTTACCTGCTGAAGCGTCGATGTCGACACATCTATGTCGACGCTACTCGCTGAAGCGTGGATGTCGACACATCTATGTCGACGCAGCGTCGACGCTACTTGCTGAAGCGTCGATGTCGACACACACCGTCGACGCACCTTCCCAGCCGACGCGCGCACCAGGCAGCACCGACGTCGGGTACCGGCACGCGTCGGTCGATGCACCGTCGACGCTCCATCGACGCGACGGCCCAGAATCGGGAATTTTAGGGTTTCTTATGCTCCAAGTCAAGGGACTTCTATTTAAACCCTTCCAAGTCCGTCCCAAAAGATACACCCCGACATATATACACTGAATTCTTGATCGTGAGGTTAGAGAACAACACCTTTCACACCCAGCCAACAACAAGTGATCAAGATTGAAGATTCGTGGATCGTCAAGCTTCAACTGTCCGTTCGCGATCCGTTCTTCGTTCAAGATCATTCATCCCTCCGGAGTAGCTGGAGAATTTACTACGCTTTCTAGTTTAATAAGTACTCTAAACCTTTTATCATTTTCTTAGTTTAATTTATGCAATTAAGTAGTAGTTTTAATATTTGTTCTTGGGTTATTTGATGTTTCAAAACTTAGATATTTTTGGTATTGAATTCGTAATATTAATTTGATTAATGCTTAGTTATTATTCATGCTTGGATTAGTTATTTCGATTACTTTTCGTCTTGATAATTGCGGCTCTTATTGCCAGTTGATCTTGTTTAAAGTTATTAGAATAATTACTCTAGGTTATAAATTGCTGAATTAGATTACTTAGTTTTAATTAGTGTTTATGATTTTTAAATTCTTAGTTAATAAAAACAATAATGATTTCCACCCCCCATGTATGTGAATTTTAGTTAAACAAACTGTTTGAGAATTCCGATTGTATGTTTCTCGAGAGACGACTCGAGTCAAGTTGCCAAACTACGCGCGACCCCATCCTCTTGCGGGCAAGCTATTGATCTTTTGACAAATTTTTTTAAGTAGGCAACACAAAAGCTTGAATCAGTTTGGCATATATATTTTTGGAATAATTAGGCTAGGCTATATCTCTTAATTATTAGCGATGTTGTCATGTTGGATATCACTACTTTTGTTTGGTTTTGTTTTTAAATGTAACCCAGGATGCATCAAGACATAATAAGTTGAAGTCCATTGCCAGATATGATGATAGGAGGGACCATTGGTATGACATATCTTCTATCTGGAACACCACTTTTTGGTTTCAAGATGTAGATTTGACTTTGAAAAATAAGAGGAGTCTTTTGTGGAGAACAAGGAGTTTCTCAAATTTCCATAGTATTGAAAATAGCATACAATAAATTATTTCTATAGGCTTGGTACCTATAAATAAGAGGTTCTTGATCATTTTTTTGTAAGCAAGTAAAAACAAGAAATCTTAATAAAAACTAAGCATTTCTAGTTACTAAAACCTCTCTTTTGTTGAATTGTTGTTTTATCAAAATATATCTACACCAATTCTTTGGTGTTCTTCTATTAACACCACACTTCCGCATCTAAAAATACCAACAAATTTGGCATCAGAGCTAAGTTTTTTGGCTGGTGTCTCTACCTTTTTTTTCCTACCCTTATCACAAAAAAATAAAAAAAAAAAAATATTGCTACCATGTTTGCTCTTACTCCTAACCAAGTACCTCTTTGACGGAGAACTCTATGACTATTGGAGTAGTCAAATGCAAACATTTTATATCTCAATGGATCTTTGGGATATAGTGGAGAATTAGTACGGGGAGCCACCAAAAGATGGAGCAAGTTCAATGTGGAGTGACAAGAAACAAAAGCTTTACAAGGAGATTGTTCGTAGAGATGCAAGTGCCTTGAGATATATTCAACAAGGCATAAGCAAAACCATCTTTCCAAGAATCTTTGGTGCAAAAAAGGCAAAAGAAACATGGGATATTTTAAAGGAGAGTTTCAAAGGAGATGAGAAAGTTACCTCTTTGAAACTTCAAGCTTTTTGGAGAGATTTTGACAAAATGGGAATGAAAGAAGGTGAAGGGATGCAATCTTTCCTTTCAAGCGTTGCTAAAATTGTGAATGAAATTCGCAGCTTAGGAGAAGTTATTGAAGATAAAAGGATTGTCCAAAAGGTTCTAAGGAGTCTTCCAACTAAGTTCGATTATGTCGTCGCAGCCATCGAGGAGTCTAAGAACCTTTCCACTTACACTTTCAATGAATTGATGAGTTCTCTTCAAGTTCATGAGGAAAGGATGAATAGGTCTGCAAACCAGCCCGTTGATCAAGCTTTTTAGTCCAAACTTCAAATTTCGAACAAGAAAAACTCAAAATGGCAAGGAGGAAAGGGAGGCTTCAAAGAAAAAAAAAACAAAGAATTTTTTTCAAAGGAGGAGACAACAACAATTTGAAAAGTCTTCTTCACGTTGCCGTATTTGTAAGAAAATCAACCATGAAATTAAAGATTGTTTCTTTAGGTGCAAGAACTGCAAGGATTCAGATCATTCCTACTCTAAGTGTCCAAAGAATAACAGAAACGACAAGGAAGAAGCCAACTTCACAAAGCATGAAGGTGATCAACTCTTTTGTTGCATAAATGAACAAAAGGATTTTGAAAACGTGTGGTATGTTGATAGTGGCTGCAGCAACCACATGTGTGGAGATCGAAATATCTTTGTGGAGATGGATACTAGCCACTCTTCTCAAGTGAAACTTAGAGATGGAAAGATTCAAGTAGCAAAAGGAAAAGGCATAATTGCAGTAAACACAAAAGGAGGTCATTAGAAGCTCATAAGTGATTTTCTTTATGTTCCGAGTCTCACTCAAAATTTATTGAGCGTCGGACAACTCTTGCAAAAAGGATATTCGGTGTCTTTATATAATGAAAAGTGCAAAATCTTTGACAAAAAGAACAACACTCCAGTGGTTACAATCTAAATGTCTTCAAACAATGTTTTTCCTTTTGTTATGCCTTTTGAAAGGGAAGTTGCTTTCAGTGGAGAGAGTGTTGATAAATTTCAGTTGTGGCATTTGATATATGGCCATCTACAAAGCAATGGGTTAAAACTGCTCAAGCAAAAGAATATGGGTGTTGGTCTTCCATCAATCGAAAGAAAAGAGCAAGTTTGTGAAGGTTGCATTTTAAGAAAAATGCATCGAGTACCTTTTCCTAAAACCTCTTGGAGCGCCGAAAGTCAACTTGAGCTTGTGCACTCAGACATTTGTGGACCTACATGGACTCCATCTCTCAGTAACAAAAGATATTTCATTCTTTTTGTCGACGACTTTACAAGAATGATGTGGTTATATCTTTTGCATGAAAAATCAGAAGCTTTTTCTGTTTTTCTGAAATTTAAAGTTCTTGTAGAAAAACAAAGTAGGTTAAAAATCAAGATGTTGAGGACCGATCGTGGTGGTGAGTTTCTCTACAGCCGTTTCATGGAGTTTTGCAAGGAAAACGGGATCCAAAGGCAGCTCACAGTTCGTAGAAGTCCACAACAAAATGGTGTAGCTGAGAAAAAGAATAGAACCATTGTCGAGATGGCAAGGAGTATGCTTCAAGGCAAAAGCATGGATAGGAAATTCTGGGCTGAAGCTGTTCACATGGCTATTTACATAGTTAATCGATCCCCGACAAAGGCGGTGCAGAATAAAACACCTTTTGAGGCTTGGCATGATAAGAAACCAACGGTCGATCACTTGAAAGTTTTTGGGTGTGTTGCTTACTCTCATATTTCAGCTCCAAACCGTGACAAGTATGATAAAAAAGGTGAGAAGCTGATCTTTATTGGTTATAGTGATGAGTCAAAGGGTTACAAGCATTATAACCCGGAAACTAATAAACTCATCATATAAAGAGATGTGGTTTTTGACGAAATGGCTTCATAGAGTTTGGAGGAGAATTCTTCTCAAAATTTGGTTTCAAATGAATTTTTAGAGGCATCATTTGTACCAAATGAACATCAGCAAAATAGGAGTGAAACTCCATCACCAAGTCCTCAAAGAAGTTCTCCATGTTCGGATTCCGAATCACCTCCAAGGAAGGTACGGTCTTTGAGAGATATTTATGAAAATTGTGATGTTTCCCTTTTTTGATGTGAACCTCAAAAATTTGTAGAAGCAACAAAAGAAGAAGTTTGGAGGAGAGCTATGGATGATGAAATTGAAACCATAGAAAAATAAAACTTGGGAGCTTGTGGACTTGCCGGAAGGAAAAGATGTAATTGGCTTGAAATGGGTTTTCAAAACTAAACTCAATGAAGACGGTTCTATCCTAAAACACAAGGCGAGATTTGTTGCAAAAGGGTATTCGCAGCAGCCTGGGATATACTTTAATGAAACATTTGCACCGGTAGCACGAATGGAGACGATTCAATGTGTTCATGCAATTAGAGCTCAAATGGGGCTGAATATCTATCAATTAGATATTAAATCCACATTCCTAAGTGGAGAGCTTGAAGAAGAAGTTTTTGTTCATCAACCTCAAGGGTATGAAGTTGCTGAAAAGGAGGATAAAGTGTATCGGTTGAAGAAAGCTCTCTTCGGATTAAAACAGGCACCTCGAGCTTGGAATAGCAAGATTGATGGATTTTTTTGCAAGAACGGTTTTTTGAAAAGTCCAAGTGAGCCGTCTCTTTACATCAAAAAGGAAGGTACAAAAGAATTTTTGATCATTTGCATATATGTTGATGATCTTATTTATCTTGGTACTAACCCAAGAATGGTGGAGGATTTCGAGAAGAATATGATGCAAGAATTTGAGATGTCCGATTTGGGACTCATGAAATATTTTTTTGGTATTCAAGTGAAGCAATCCGTAGGGGAAATCTTTATCTCACAAGAAAAGTATGTGGATGATTTGCTGAAAAAAATCCACATGGAAAATTGCAAACCCGTGGCAACTCCTTTGGCGGTGAATGAGAAGCTGCAACAAGAAGATGGTGCTGAAAAAATAGATTCAAAAATATATAGAAGTCTTGTTGGTTCGCTGATTTATCTCACAAACACAAGACCCGACATAGTACATTCTGTTAGCTATGTTTCGCGGTTTATGAGTGAGCCGAGCAAGATTCATTTTGCTGCAGAAAAGAGGATCCTTCGATACCTCCAGGGAACAAAGAAGCAAGGTTTGAAGTATGAAAAAGAAGAAAATAATGCTTTAATTGGCTTTACGYATAGCGATTGGGCAGGTTCYCRGGATGATAGAAAAAGCACTTRGGGCTATGTTTTATCTCTTGGTTCTAAGGTGATTGCATYGAGTTCTAAGAAGCAAAAAATGGTTGCTTTATCCTCAAGCGAAGCCGAATATATTGCAGTTTTGGAAGCTGCTTGTGAAGCTGTTTGGCTTAGAAGAATTCTCTCTGATTTGCAAGAAGAACAAGTACATGCTACTACAATCTTCTGTGACAACATGTCGACCATTGCAATGACTATAAATCCAATCTTTCATGCAAGGTCCAAGCACATCGAGCTACGATATCATTTCATTCGTGATCTTGTTAGTAAAGGTGAAATCTCAATGGAGTTTGTAAACACCAATGACCAAGCAGCTGATTTTCTAACCAAAACAGTGACAATCGAGAAGTTTGAGAAGTTCAAAAGGATGTTAAAATTTATGAATTAAGAGGGGGTGTTAAAAATAATAATTCATGTTTTCAATGAAGGAATTTGGAACACCACTTTTTGGTTTCAAGACGAAGACTTGACTTTGAAGAATAAGAGGAGTCTTTTGTGGAGAACAAGGAGTTTCTCAAATTTCCATAGTATTGAAAATAGCCCATAATAAATTATTTGTATAGGCTTGGTACCTATAAATAAGAGGTTCTTGATCATTTTTTGTAAGCAAGTAAAAACAAGAAATCTTAATAAAAACTAAGCATTTCTAGTAACTAAAACCTCTCTTTTGTTGAATTGTTGATTTATCAAAATATATCTACACCAACTATTTGGTGTTCTTTTATTAATAGCACACTTCCGCATATAAAAATACCAACAGATATCACTACTTTTGTTTGGTTTTTTTTATATGTAACCCAGGATGCATCAAGACATAATAAGTTGAAGTCGATTGCCAGATATGATGATAGGAGGGACTGTTGGTACGACATATCTTCTATCTGGACACGAAGCTTTTCCACAAAACAACAGATTGGGTTTTGAATGACTTAAACTGCCAACATCGTGCAATTATTTTTTTTTTTTTGAATCCAGGTGTCTATTTTTAATTCAGAGTTTGATTTATGAGGTTGATATTAGGTTGTATGTTATGTTTGATTCATGTTGATTGTTAGGGATAAAAAATGAGTTGCTGATGTTTTTTCAATTAATTTATCTTTCTAATTGTTGTGGCATTTACTTGTCTCAGACTTGGAGTGTCCCCGAGTGAGTTGTTGGAGTTGATGGGTCAAATTCCTTTTTATAATATGAACTTGGTGATGATACTTGCAAATGGTAAAGTTGATGGGTCAAATTCCAAAACCTTGAGGGTTCAAAAGGTCCCTTCTTGCATATGGTCATTTAAGCTTATTTTTTACTATTCATGAACCTTTCAATTTCCACCACTATTGTCTTCATGCATCTTTTCAAGCTTTTTTACCACTTTTGGCATGATTTAGATAGTTGGTAGTGTAAAGCAATGGGTTTTACCCACATTTTGCTTGTAGTTGACTTGTAGTATATAATAGCTTTTTAGGTTAGTAAATGTGTAGGATTACCTTGTCTAGCTAGTTTAAGAGTTGTTGCAAAGTCTTTTCCCTCCAATGCTTGTGTTAGTGTAGCAGTGTTTTAAATTATGAGATTATTACTTTACCATTTTCAATTATGGAATTCCACATTCGTTGAACTATTTTCATACTTTCACCTAGTTTATGTTATTGCATTTCTCGATGAGTTTAGGTTATAATTGATGGGTCTAGGGTTTAATTGAGTTTAGAACAATAAATTGGTAATTATGGGGTATTGAATTGAGAATCAGGACTGACAACCCCGATTTGTAGATTGYGCATTTGATTAGTCARCAATTAATCARYGGGACGAGTTTAGACTCCTGGACCTCCYTTTTATTGATKTTTTCAAAGTGTTCAATTTAGTTTCTCGTAATTAAACTARTYTCTAAGTTGTTAGATACTCAAAACCCAAGAATTTGATCTAGTGTTAAGGATAGATTTTTCTTTATTTTCATATTCATGATTCAAACACAAAGACCACTTRCGATTAGTGTTACTCGTGAGATTTGACTTGAGTCACCTWAGCGAACTACGATCGACCCCATCCTCCTACAGGCGATCCTCAAACATTAGTTTAAAAAATTGTGTGTTTGAGATCACTTCAAGACTTAGTGRTGTTTTTCTATCGTGTCTTTAGTTTGTGTTTGTGTTTGTTTTGTTTTTTGTATCTTGTTTGATTCTTATTTTTGTTCATATTTCTTATATCCTACCGGTGTTTTTAAACTTGCTTTGTTAAGTATTTTGTGCGCAAGGTACATCAAAGATCAACCACATCTTTTTAGATCCAAGATTCAACAAGCCCAAAATAAATGTCCAATTATCGAGTTCTTTCATGATTTAGCAATCCTTACAACCTTCATGGCCAATAGCATCCTATTTATTCCCGTGTTCAAGTTCCAAAACTTTCGACCCCACTTAGCCTTGAAATGTGTGCCTATGATATTGAGGATTTTTAATACAATATACTACCGTTTTTTCATGGGCTTCTGAGCGAGGATCCACTTGCCTTTTTCCATGAGTATGACACAGTCACTCATTCTTTTCCTCTCAAGGGACTCACTTTGGATCAAGTGAAGATGCAACTATTCTCATTTTTGTTAAGGTCAGTTACTTACATGGTTTAATAATTCAAAACCCAACTCCATGTTATCTTTAGAATTTGGTGTATGGTCATTTCATGGAGGAATTCTAGTATCCTCCACCCACCTTCCATTTCTGTTCCTCGAGCTACAATTCGTATGGTCCACCCATTTTCAATTCTTATTCACGAGATACAAATCATTTGCTCCACCTGGCTCGACTCCCTACAATCCAAGTTTTGATCACCATGTCCCACCTTATAATTTTTACAACCCGGGCATTTATAATTCATACACTCCACCTGTTTCCACCTCTTCCTATCTGAGTTATGATTCATACGCTCCACCCACTTTTCATTAATATTCTCCGAGGTACGAGTCTTATGCTCCACCCGCCTAACTCTATTACAATATAAACTCTGATGATTATGCTCCATGAACTTTGAATTCCTATGCGCTGAATTGCTTGCCTCAAGCCCCCAGTCCCAAGAATCATGATTCATGACAAAATGCCTCATATACTCCTCATGCATCACACTCTCATAAATCGATCTATGATCATTATCCCTCGCCCCCTTCGTGCAATTGTATTCAACATAATGAGGCCCTTTGGTTGAATGTGATAGGAGCTTGATGGATACTATAGTGGAAGTGAGTAAGGAGGTGAAGGTTGAGGTCGAGAATGTAGATGCGAACTTGACCATATTTGGATTGACAATTTTATGGATGAAAGTGTTTGGGATGATGCCAATGAAGGTTTCGGTGGTGAGTGATGATTTGATCTTGTTGGCTCTTATTGACGAGAGGAGTGGGTTGGTGGGCCCCATGGTTTAGGAAGTGCATGCCTATGCCCTTTGTCGTTTGATGAGGATATATTAGTAGACGTGTGCAAGGAGGTGTTTCATTAGTACAAAAACAGCTTTCTAGAACAAATATTCTATAATGTTGTTTGGATACCTTCTAGAATGTCTATCCGTGGTATTCTCGTAATTAAAGTTGTAATCGTTAGAACGGGTTTAAAAGGTACATTCTGAAATAGAGACTAACCACACTTACAAGGATATCTTATACAGGTTCTAGTATGGTATATTTACACCCGTTCTAGAATAATTACTTTTTCATAACGAATATCTTAAATGTCTTCTGATATATTCAATTATTTAGAAGGTGTATTATATAATGCCGTCTGGAAAAATAAATTTTCCGGAACTTAATCTATATACGTTGTAGATATTTACAATAAGTTCCACAAATCCATTATCTCCTTTCACCTCTCCCGTCCCCACCTCTAGAAGCCACCCGCCACCACCTCCAAAAGTCACCCGCCACCGTCGCCAAAAACCTCCCGCCTCCATCACCTCCAACATCTAACAATTGCATATCGAATTGCAATATCCCTTTTATCGAAAATGGAAATTCATGTTGCGTGTCTTCCAATTAGTGGACTAATTCTGCATTTTGGCCTTTTTCTTTTTCGTTTTTTTCTCTCTCTCTCAAACTTCTCTCATCGCATTTCATCTTCCTTTATGTCCACAGATGGTGTTGCAATTTCACCCGATTCGGCATCGAGTTCCGCGCCCGATTCACCCAAACGCCATCTAAAATTCCTGTGCAGCCACGGTGGCAAGATCTTCCCCTGCCCCTCCGACGGCCACCTCAAGTACGTCGATGACGAGACACGTGTCATGTCTGTGCCTAGGGACATTCCTTTCCAGGAGCTTATGAAGAAGCTGAGTTGCCAAATCGAGGGTGAAATGACCCTCAAGTACTAAGTGGCGCCCTGTCAAGCAAGGATCAGAGACTAAAACCCATGGTTAATAGCACCACCCGTTTCACATCTCCTACTTCTTGATCTTGGTACAACAATGTGTGTATAATAATAAATTTGTAATCAATTAACTAATCCTATTTTAATTACCCATAAAACACATTATGAAGAAGATTTGCTATCAATCTTGATAAGGACAACCCTTATATGGCATTTTAAAAAATCACCGTAAAATTCTCACTTATGTATCATTAGGTTAAGGAGCTCGACGCTTTAGTCTTCGTGAAATCCTCCGAAGACGTCCAGCACAAGCTCGACGAGATCGACTGCTACGAGAACAGTGGGGGCCCACGCCTCCGCGCCTTCCTCTTCCCCACAAATCCAGTCATGATAGACAACCAGATCGGGCTTGTGCACCCGTGCGCCCTCAAGCACTACATAGACGCGGTTTACTGCACAATTCGCTCTACCCCGAAACCATCAAACTACACCCGACCATCAACGCGATGCAGCACGGCTCGCGCGTCTCATCGTCCTGCTCATCCCCTGGTCCCCCGATAGCTGCACCACCGAAGCTATAAACAACGAGCCTATAATGATGCTCGAAAACAATTACCATAATACCCGGACCAATATGCAAAGGGTCCGGAGTTCGCCAAATATTTGCAGCCTTAACATTAATAATAATAATAATAATAATAATAATAATAATAATAATAAGGGATAAGTTTTTTTTGCCTCCTAAAATATCACGAAATTTTGACTTTACCTCCTAAACTTTTTTTTCTTTTAAGTTGCCTCCTGAAATTTGCGTTTTTTTGAGTTTGCCTCCTAAAGTACAATTCAGGCCAAAAAGTTGCCGGACGTCGTCCACGTGACTTATACGCGAGGGCACGAGCATCTTTTCTCTTTTCAGGTTTTTTTTTTTGCCTCCTCAACTATCTATTTTTTTTTTACTTTGCCTCCTAAAGTATTTTTCTATCAAGTTGCCTTCTCAAGTACGATTTTATTTTAAAATTGCCTCCTCAGAATAGTTTTTTGGGCAAAAAAAAGAAAAAATCAAATACCGATGGAATTTACTTAATGAATGATACCCTAAATAAATAATAACAAATAAATAATAATATATTACTAATATTTTTTAAATATAAATAATATAATTTTAATACATATAAGATAATTATAATACACTTTTAAATGCTACTACTACTACTAATAATAATATATAATTATAATATAATAATATATGAATATAGTTTGTAATTTAACTAATAAATGATACCCTAGGTAAATAGTAATACACTTTTAAATCAACTTGATAGAAAAATACTTTAGGAGGTAAAGTCAAAAAATTAGAAAGTTGAGGAGGCAAAAAAAAAAAAAAAAAAGAGAAAAGACGCTCGTGCCATCGCGTGTAAGTCACGTGAACGGCGTCCGGC
>BMAC01000361.1:289201-330233 GCA_014905375.1 Phtheirospermum japonicum | reverse complement strand
GTAGCATAATGTATGGCATGCTATGTACGAGACCTGATATTGCGTTTGCGGTGAGTGTCACAAGCAGATATCAGTCTAACCCTGGACCTGCCCATTGGAAGGCAGTGGAAGGACATTCTCAAGTACTTACGAAGAACTAGAGATCTGTTCTTAGTCTATGGGGATGCCGAGCTGAAAATAGAAGGCTTCACGGATTCTAGTTTCCAGTCGGATGTGGATGACTCAAGGTCAAATTCAGGATTTATATTTAAGCTCAACGGTGGCGCCGTGTGTTGGAAGAGTTCCAAGCAAGGCACGACGGCTGATTCTGTCACCGAAGCTGAGTATATTTGCAGCATGTGATGCAGCAAAAGGAGGCTTCTTGGATAAGGAAGTTCATCCAAGAGTTGGGTGTATTTCCAGGTGCGGACGATGCAGTACAGGTATACTGCGACAACACCGGTGCCGTGGCGCAGGCCAAGGAACCGAGATCTCATCCGAAGTCCAGGCACGTATTGAGGAAGTATCACCTTGCTCGTGAGATTGTAGAGAGGGGTGAAGTCGTTGTTGAACGTGTCACCTCTGAAGACAACGTTGCAGATCCCTTCACCAAAGCCATTATCGATATCAGTCCACGAGAAACATCGAGAGTCGATGGGACTTAGATATATGAATAGTTTGGCTTTAGGTCAAGTGGGAGATTGTTAGAATAAGGGTGACCAACAAGCCAACTTTGTGGCTGTGGTCTGACCATTCTCTTGTAACACAATCGGTTTTTTATTCGTAATAATATCTTTTATACTTATTGGCATTCCATATCTTTTATCCCATGCTTGTTTGCATAGGTATGGTCCTGATGAAGTTACTTTATTACGGTGGATTGGTCTAGCAGAACCGTGAGATAATCCAGCACGTAATGTAACTCGTCGAACTTGTTCCTAGTCAAAGGGTTACGCCAAATGAGGATACAGGCCTTTCCCATTAAGACTAGTACTTAGTGTATGTGGACCGCATCTCATCGGTCACGGTGTCTGGACATCGACATACATAAGTAGGTGCTCATAAGATGAGTTCACTGAACTCCCTCACCTAGAAATCTCTAAGTGGTTCCCACTCATCGAGTAGATGATTTCTATGGTATAGCGTACAACATTAATCCTTAAGACCCGGACCTCACCGTGACTTCACTAGAGGACAGGCTATGTTGTGACCTGTCTCTGTGTCTCTTTGGAGGCCAATCAAGAGGGGCAACGTTCACATAGTCGGGAATCTAGTGGGAAGTCTGTGCATGGTAGTAGGGGATTCGGACGCATGATAAGCCATGGATGTCCTGTGTGTTCTGATGGTTGATAAATCCTCGGAGTCTCTGGCCAGAGCTAATAGTGGGGTGTTTGGAGAAATGTGTTTCTCTAAGTCACACACGAACGGATTATCTTGAACCTAGAACGTACACACAGTTATTGAACTAGAAAGAGGTCTCGATGAACCAATATCTCTTGTTCAATCGGGACATAGATCGCGAAGGGATCGTACTGTACATATAAGCTATATCACAAGGTTCTTGCAGGCACTTCATTTGTATCTAGGGAATTATGATGCGTTGTTGCTAGGCGCCTCTCATAATTCGTTGGGCTCTGGTTTGACCAGTGATTAAGTAAAATGAGTTTTATTTAATCAGGGACTCTAAGGGACGAGTTCATATAAGAATAATATGTTGTTCGAATCACAATGTGTTGTGAACCCACGGCTAGCTTACACCTGAACCATTGAGGGTCACACCACGTGTTTCCTGATTATTGAAAACGATAGCTAGAAATTAATTGTTAATTTTAGCATAGTTAGATGTCAATATGATTGAATCTAAGGTTCGTAATTGTGATTATGAATTGAGAAAAATACGAGAAAGTTATTCTGGACGCGAAAATATAATTGTTATATTTTTCGGAGTTATCGTTTGTGAGAAATGATTTAATTCCAATGGGGTTTTTGATTTAAAATTGGGTCGGCCCAACAAGCCTTTTTTAAAGTTATTGGGCCGGTACTATTTTAAAATTAAAAGGCTTTGTTTTTAATTTTTAATTGGGCCAGTCCACAAACCTTTTTGTATTGGGCTTGAGCTTTAAAAAAAAAAATAAATAAATAATAAAACCCCATAATAAAAGAAAGGGTTGGAGGAGTTTTAAAAGAAGAAAAAAAACACAGCAGACAAAAGTGGTTTTTTTCGGAAAAAGCTTTGAACCCTAGCCACCACCTCCAGCCGCCGTTGCTTGCCAACGGCCGCCGTCGCACCGAAACGTTCGGTCCTCGTTTATCCTTTCGTCATTTTCAATCCCTCGTCGGATCTAGTGCTCCGTCGTAAGGACGTCAGGACATACGGTGTGTGACACCAATTCGCCGGATCGCCGACGTCACGCACCGCCCGTCGCTGCCGCTAGCCCCACGCCGGAGTTCCAGCCGCTCCTGGCAGCGACCTGCTGCATCTCCGCACCGAGGATCGCCGCTTCGAAGCCGTCCCCGCGCCGGACTCCGCCTCGCTGCCCCCGACAGCGTATCCCGAGCAGTCGTCGCAGCCGTCCCCGCGCCGGACTCCGCCTCGCTGCCTCCCGACAGCGTATTGCCGTTTCCTGCTGCTGTCGTCGCGCCGCTGCCGCACCACAACCAGCCGGAACCCTGCTGTAGTCGCAGCCCACTGCAGCATCGCAGCCGCCGAGGACTGCCGTGCCGTTGTGAGTCAGCAGCCCGCCGCTGCAGCGCCTGCCGTGTGCCGCACGCTGCTGCCGCTTCGTCGCCAGATTTCCAGCCACGTCGTCTCCACAAGGCTGTCGAACGCCGCGCCCTCGCCGCCTCGTCTCCGGAGCTCAAGCCGCGACGACTCCTCCTCCGTTGTGAGGTACATGGTTGTTCGTATATATATATATATATATATATATATATATATATATATATATATATATATATATATATAAAAGACATATATAAGTGTGTTGTGTATTAGGTATATATGTGATATTTGTGTGCTGCATTTGATATATATATACATATGATCTATGTTGTTTGGCATACTGTATATGATATATATATATATATTATATGATATATAGTATATATATATAATATATATATATTATGTATGTATGCATGCTGTATGATTAGTATATATATATAATGATTATGCATGCTGAATCATAATTACATATATATATAATATATATGAAATTTTGTATGTTTATATATATATACATATGTATGCATGTATAATAATATATAAATGATTAATATATTAATATATATATATATAAACTGTTATGTATATGTTTAATATATATATTAAATAGAAAACTTATCATGCTCGTTCGATTTTACGAAAATCCAAATTGTTTCATTTAAAAAACAATTTTTCATTTGTAAAGTAATTAAAATATTGTTTGAATTAATTGAAATTAAAATGGGCCGTCGTCAATTGAATTTGATTCAAATTCCTTTTATTTAAAAAAAATTTTGTTTTCCGCTGCGCGACGGCACCATCAAATCCCAACACACATTATTATTTTATTTGGAAGAGTTGAAGAGTGTTGATTTCATTTATTAACTTAAGCGTCGGAGGGCCTTAACGGTCTCGAAATCCGACTCGTTCGAGGCGTTGTTTTGCATGACCAGCGAGGTCGCTAGGAAATTCACGGAGGGCTTAGCAAGTCGCTATGACGTATTTGGAGGCATTCAGGTCGCAGATCTCTTTTGTTAGTACCCCCTTTATTTGGTAGCCTAACTTTTTGGACTTATCAAATTGGCGCCGTTTGTGGGAAATAGGGATATCGAGTCCTTGAGCGAAAGGCGTGAGAGATTCCACAAACAAAAACAAAACATGAAGGATAGCAATATAATTCCTAGAACCTTGCACTATGGTTCTGGATCGAACAATAAGATGAAGAAGAATCGATTGGCTGAAATCAACGAGCAAGAGATGGCCAAAGATGGCCAAACGCCTCCTCGGGCGGATCCAGTGGTTCAAGGTACCGGTGGTAAACRGCCMCCCTCCCCCAAGAAACGTGATGGGAAGGGACCAGTGGAAAGTTTGGAGGTGCTAACACCAGAAGAAGAAGCACAGAAAGCGATTCCCAAAGGAGCAAGGGAAGAAGAGGCTTTGCTCAAAGATAAGCCATGCCAGAGTAAGAAGGGGTTTCTAGAAGGTGATTTGTACATATTTGTATGTGATTTTCGTGTGCTTTTACATCGTATGTTGTGTGCTTTTAGAGTGTTTAGGTTTACCTTTTTATCGTTTTTCTTCCTTTTGATATTTTTCGTCTCGTTTGGTGTTTAATGTGTTTTTACTTTATTTTATATGAAATAATTTAATTTTACTTTATTTTAGTGTTATAGCTCGAGACGACGAAGATTGGACGAGCAATGTGATGTGCTGACACTGGGTACCAATCTGACACTGGGTTACCCAGTGTCTGAGTCATGCCGACACTAGCTGCCGACCTGGCCCGCGTCGATCGACGCACCATCGACTCTTGGTCGACGCAAAGCTTCTGAAGCGTCGATCCTAGCTACGTCGATCGACGCACTGCCTGTCGACGCGTGCAGCCTGGCCCGCGTCGATGGACGTACCGTTGATGCAAACTTTCTGTTGCGTCAATCCTAGCTCCGTTGATCGACGCACTGCCTGGTCGACGCGTGCAGCCTGGTGCCCGTCGATCGACGCACCATCGTCGCTCTGGCAGTTTGGGCGGTTATTTTTGAAATTCTATAAAAAGCCGGTGTTTTTTCATTTTTTGAGTGCTGGGACAAGGGGGAAAGGTCAGAATAATATAGAGAACCCTCGGTTCATGCCACCATTCCATTTCATGCAAAATTAGAGTTTTATAGTTCATAGTTATCTTCGTTTCTATGCCGTTTGACGTTGAAGGCCGTTTCTCATCGCTGAAGATCGTTGGATTGCTAATGCTTTCTCTAGATTATAGGTTTTTCCTGCACTATGTATTTTCTTTTTGTAGTTGGCTTTGGTTATCTTTGAATGTTTATTATCTTTGAATGATTATGTTAATTTAGTTCGTATTCCTTTTACTGTTCGATTATGTTCATGCTTTGCGTTGAGATTATGTTTCGATCATGGTTATGCTTGTTGGCTAAGTTTATCGGTCTAGTGTGTTTAGGGTCGTTTAGAACCATCGGGATTGACAACCCTGATCGTGGAGATGATTCCGGCACACTAGACCCTCGCTTTTCATAATTGTTTTTGAAGGCTATTTATTTTATTGCTCGTAGATGTTAGAAAACCACAAACCTTATTTGATCGCGTGTTTAGTTTAGTTTAGTTCTGTTTTATTTTTCGTTTCTATGTACGTAAAACCAAACACCGAAATAGTTTCCGATTAGTCTTCCTTGTGATTCGACTCGAGTCAGCTCATCGCCTACAATAGCTTTGTTCTCTTGCGGACGAGCTTTTTATTTTAAAGCGATAAAGTTCAATTCAAAATTTGGCGCCGTTGTCGGGGAAGGCTAAAGGCTTTGATTTTTGGTGTTTGCTTTTATTTGTGTGTTTGTGATAGTATTTGTTGTTGAATTTTGTTTTGTTTATTTTTATACTTTTTGGTACGTTTAATCTCGGTTTTTTAGTGTTGTGCTTTATAGCCACATTTTTTAAGACTCGAGATTATTTTGATTGAAGATGGCGAATTATCGAATTAGTTCGCCATATGATGACCCTTACGCTCCAACTCTCGATTGTCAAGTCCCTCCATCGTATTATGATCCGTATGCTCCGAGCGGTCAAGAATGGGCCCATGATTTTGACTATCCCGGCCCATGTCCTTCATATTGCTGTAATCCGAGCATGGATTCTTATGCACCGTCTCGTGGGTATTATGATTCGGGTCTTGACGATTCTTATGCTCAGTTTGCCCCACCTTATCCGAACGCGAATTCGTATGCTCCTACATTTCAAGATTCCCATTCTTCGAGCTACGACGTTTATACTCCACCCACATCCAATGCATATATTTCGAGCGGCGACCATTCCGTCACTGTTTCTCAAGTTCTTTTAGCTGAGATTGTGGAAGCGACTCGACATATGGACGAACGCATAGAACGTATGGATGAACGCATAGAACGCCTCGATATTCAATTAGAGCAATTTGACAACAAGGTGTACGAGCTAGACCAACCTTGTCATGAGGAGTTGCCCGTCTTTGATATGAAAAGTTCCACCTTTGTTGATGGTAATTCCAGCTTTGATGATATTTTGAACGAGGTGTGTGAAGATGTGAAATTTGTGGGTGAGAAGAAGGAGGTGGAAGTCGGCATTTCCTCTCCCATTCTTTTTGAGTATTATATACACGACTGTGTGGGAGAGTTGACTTCGGGTGAATTTACTGAACCTCGTGCCGTGCCGCTTGATTCTTTGTACGAACATGAGAAGGAGGTGTTTGAAGAGGAAGTCGAGAAGGTGCCCGATCACCCCATGCTACAATTGTCGTTTGATATATTTGTGGTGATCGATTACTCGCGTTTTCGATGTCCGAAGCTAATTGGAGTGTTCGGCATCTCAGGACATACTTTTTATGCCTGCCTTGGTGATTATCATCTCCAATTCTTGTTCTTGGAGAATACCAAGGCATGGCACGATCGTCATCTATTTTTAGACCCGAGATGACATCAAACGTGGACGTCGTCAAGCTAGAGACGTTAAACGAGCGCTTCTTGGGAGGCAACCCAAGCCCCTTTTTAAATTTATTTGTTTTTGCGTGTTTTTGTTTCTTTTTTTTTCAGTTTCCCTTCGATGATACAGCCCGTTGGATGATTTTTGATGCTCAACTCATCATCACAAGCACGATTTCAGGGATGTATCTCTCTTTCTCTTACCTTCTACCATACTTAGCTTAATTTTTCGTTTTATACAATGTGGACATTGTATGGTTTAAGTGTGGGGGGGTTTGTCCTTGGTTTGGTTAGTAATTTTTTGTATGCTTGCTTGTGGTTGATTTGAGTTGTGTGTATTGATATTGACTGGAACCTTGACGAAGTGACGTGGTTAGATGCTTTGGTTAGGATATTTAGATTTCCGTTCGAACAATAGTGTAATTGTGGGGAATGAAGTGTAAATAGTCTATGAAGTGTCTTGTCTTCTGTTTTATTCTTGTTTCATTCCAAAGAGTCGAATACTCTTTACTAGCCCCGTTTTCAGTTAACCTCTATAGGACTTTATGTAATTTTTCTTTTTATTTGGAGACGTTAAAACTCCACGTGCGATATTGAAGAATGTTATCAGTTGCACTTAGCAACGTAAGATTGGAATCAATGAACTCTCGTTGTTGATTGATGTAAATTATGTTCGTTTAGTACCTTATCTCTTTAGGTACTCATAAAAAAATAAAAAAAAAGAAAGAAAAAGAAAAAGAAAAAAAAGAAAAAAAAGAAAAAAGAAAAGAAGATGAAAGAATAAGTACAAGAAGAGAAAACCTTGTACAAGTTGTGTTTTTTATTTTTATTTCTTAGATTATATTGTTAAAGAGTTGTATAGATGACTGGGCTAGTCGGGTGACGATTTGGCGTTTTGAGCAGGAATAAACTTTGGCTGAGGCATGGATGGGTGACGTACATGGAGGTCAACTCGTTACTTTTAGGTGTTCGGAAGCTAGTCTAAATCTCTTATCTCAACGTTATCGTGTCGTCCTTTTAGTTGAGTTTTTAGTCGATCTAATGCATTAACTTCTTGATCATATGGATGCATTAGTAATTAAGTCATCAGGTAATTAGCTTTTCTCTTGTCTACGTCTAAACTAGATTTTGCTTGAGGACAAGCAAAAAGCTAAGTGTGGGAGAGTTGATTTGTACATGTTTGTATGTGATTTTCGTGTGCTTTTGCATCGTATGTTGTGTGCTTTTAGGGTGTTTAGGTTTACCTTTTTATCGTTTTTCTTCCTTTTGATGTTTTTCGTCTCGTTTGGTGTTTACTGTGTTTTTACTTTATTTTATATGAAATAATCTAATTTTGCTTTATTTTAGTGTTATAGCTTGAGACGACGAAGATTGGACGAGCAATGTGCTGTGCTGAAACTGGGTATCAATCTGACACTGGGTTACCCAGTGTCCGAGTCATGCCGACACTAGCTGCTGACCTGGCCCGTGTCGATTGACGCACCGTCGACGCTTGGTCAATGCAAAGCTTCTGATGCGTCGATCCTATCTCCGTCGATCGACGCACTGCACCGTCGACGCAATCTTTCTGTTGCATCGACCCTAGCTCCATCGATCAACGCACTGCCTGGTCGACGCGTGCATTCTGGCTCGCGTCGATCGACGCACCATTGACGCTCCGGCAGTTTGAGCGGTTATTTTCGAAATTCTATAAAAAGTCGGTGGTTTCTTCATTTTTTGAGTGCTGGGACGAGGGGAAAGGTCAGAATAACGTAGAGAACCCTCGGTTCATGCCACCATTCCATTTCATACAAAATTAGAGTTTTATAGTTTATAGTTATCTTCGTTTCAATGCCGTTCAACGTTCAAGGCCGTTTCTCGTCGCTGAAGATCGTTGGATTGCTAATGCTTTCTCTAGATTATAGGTTTTTTCTGCACTATGTATTTTCTTTTTGTAGTTGGCTTTGGTTATCTTTGAATGTTTATTATCTTTGAATGATTATGTTAATTTAGTTCGTCTTCCTTTTACTTTTTTATTATGTTCATGCTTTGCGTTGAAATTATGCTTTGATCATGGTTATGCTTGTTGGCTAAGTTTATCGGTCTAGTGTGTTTTGGGTCGTTTAGAACTATCGGGATTGACAACCCTGATCGTGGAGACGATTTCGGCACACTAAACCCTCGCTTTTCATAATCCTTTTTAAAGGCTATTTATTTTATTGCTCGTAGATGTTAGAAAACCACAAACCTTATTTCATCGCGTGTTTAGTTTAGTTTAGTTCAGTTTTTATTTTTTGTTTCTATGTACGTAAAACCGAACACCAAAATAGTTTTTGATTAGTCTTCCTTGTGATTCGAGTCAAGTCATCTTATCACCTACAATAGCTCCGTTCTCTTGTGGACAAGCTTTTTATTTTAAAGCGAAAAAGTTCGATTCAGAAGGACTTATGGATTTTGTGCCTTTGGAGAAACAGGAGGAGCTATATAAGTACCTACCAAGCGGGCTGGGTACTGGGAAAGAAAAGGGCGATGAATCAGATAGCGAGCCAGAGGAAGAGTCGGCGATCAGAAGAGTGAAACAGAGTGAGAAGTCTCTATCTAAAAGACAGTCTCAAAAAAGAAAACGGAGTAAGCAGAAAAACAAGGATGCTTCCAGTTCTACCTCATCCATAGATTCTCATGATCGCAAGCGAAGAGGGAAGGGAGTGAAAGTAAAAAAAGAGCCATTACAGGCGTAGAGGTCGCCGACACAGTAAGCATGTCAGTGAGAGCGAGACTCATACCTCAAACACGGATAGAGAGTCTCACGAGAAAACCCAGAAGAGCGGTAGCGGATTTAAGGAAGGGAAATGGGAGAACGAAATAGGGCCACACAGTAAGGCCTTTAGCGATTTGCAGGAAGCCATACTAAAATTACAAAAGCGAGTAGATGGGGAGGAATTTGATGGAGGCGAGATACATCCTTTCTCAGAGGATATGATGCACGTTACAATTACTAAAAGTTATAAGGCGCTAGAGTTTCAGTATCGAGGAGTGACAAATCCAATGGAGCACTTGAAGCTCTTTGAGAACGTGAAGATGTTGCATAGTTATACAGATGCGGTGGCATGTCGAGCCTTTGTGTCCAACTTGAGGGGAATCGGGCAAAACTGGTTCTACCAACTCCCACGGGGAAAAATTACCAATTATCAGGTGTTGCGAGCTGCTTTTTTGAAGCAGTTTTCTAGTTTGAGGCAGAGTGCGAAGACAACGCAGTCGCTCTTTACTATGGTACAGCGACCTAACGAGACACTGAAGCAATATATCAATAGATTTACCAGTGCTACTCTGGAGGTGCTCACTGCCACTGATGAGATGAAGGCCGGAGCTTTACATCAGAGACTAAGAAGAGAGGATTTGGGCAAGTCGCTGGTCAAAAGAGAAGCACGGACCTACGACAAGGTGTTAGCGAGGTGTCATAAGTACGTACAAGTGGAGGAGGCTGAAGAGGAACATCAAGCACGTTTTGGCAGGGAAGTCATAGACAGGGGTGATAACGGATCTAGAAGGGAGTTGCGGAGAGAACCAAGAAGGGTAGTGCGCGGGCTCTTGAGCCCGAGCTCTGTGATTAGTAAAAGGCCGGAGGAGAGTATGCGAGATTGGAGAGAGGGGGATTTCATGCCATTGATTCATCCACGAGCTAAGGTATTCACTATTATGGAACGCTTGGTGCCCGACGGTATAAAATGGCCAGAAGATCGCACGCCGGTTCCTACTCATCCCAAGACTACTTTCTTTTGCCGGTTCCACAATAATTATGGGCATTCCACTGAAGGTTGCAGGCATCTTAAGAAGGAAATAGAAAGACTCATAAAAGCGGGTCTCAGTCATTTTATTTCCAGGTCGGCGGAGAGAGGCGTCCCATTTTTTAGGGCGCTTCGTAAGGGATCTAAGTTTGAGTGGACAAAAGAAGCTGCAGATGCATTTGAGGAGTTAAAAAAGTACTTGGCAGAAATACCACTTTTGACCAAACCCATGCCAGGAGAGGACCTGATCTTATAAATATCCATATGGGAGGTCGCCGTGAGTTCTGTGTTGATAAGAGAAGAAGCGGGCATGCAAAAACCTATCTATTACATTAGTAGGATGCTGCACGGGGCTGAGTTGAAGTACACCGAACTGGAGAAAGGAGGGTTTGCATTAGTTTGTACAGCAAGGAAGTTGAGACCCTATTTCATGAGTCACAAGGTGAAGGTACGTACTAATCTAGCTCTCAAGCAGGTTTTGGGCAATCCCAATGTATCTGGGAGGTTGGTGAAGTGGGCTGTAGAGTTAAGTGAGTACGATGTGGTTTATGAACCAAGGGTGGCTATCAAAGCACAAGTGTTAGCAGATTTTTTGCAGGAGATGGCAACGCCAGCTGATGTAGGCGAGGAAGTGAAGGTGTGGACGTTGTACACAAATGGTTTGACTGTGGCATCGGGAGCAGGGCTGGGTATTGTGTTGACCAGCCCAGAAGGGGAGAATTTGGAGTTCGCCGTCAAGTTAGGATTTAAAGCATCCAATAATGAGGTAGAATATGAAGCTGTGTTACAAGGGATCAAGATGGCGAGCAATCTGGGGGCACAAAGGTTGTGGGCGTATACCGACTCCCAGCTGATAGCTTATCAGTTCGATGGATCTTTCGAAGCTAAAGAGGAGCGGATGGCGGTGTATTTGAGTAAATTGCCTGAGGAAGTAACACGCTTTGATGAGTTTAGGCTGGAACATTTGCCTCGAGCTGAAAATACCTATGTTGATCAGCTCGCTTGAATAGCTGGAGCTTTGGGGACTTGTGATACTCGGAAAATTATTGATGGAGTTAGCCCATAGTAGCGTGGAGAAAGGGAGAGAGGTTATGGAAATTGAAGTCAGAGATGATTGGTGTACTCCTATTTGGGATATTTTGGTTAAGGAAAAAGAAGGTGCTGCGAGACTGACAACAAAGGAGGCCAGAGTAGCAGCTCGCTTTTGTGTAATACATGAAGAATTGTACAAAAGGTCACGGTTTGGACCTTTTCTGAAGTGTTTAGCTATAGAGCGGGGAGCGAAAGTATTGAAAGAGATACACGAGGGGTATTGTGGCGATCATGCGAGGGGAAAGGCATTGTTGAACATAACGTTGCGAGCTGGTTTCTTTTGGCCCAGGATGAAAACTATGGCTAGCGAGCTGGTTCGAATGTGCAAGAAGTGCCAAATGCATGCTCCGGTTATTCATATACTGACTGAGGATATGATGGTTATGAGCTCGCCATGTCCATTTGCGCAGTGGGGAATTGATCTTGTGGGTCCTTTTTTGAAGACCCCGAGCAACAAAGAGTACTTAGTTGTGGCAATTGATTATTTTACGAAGTGGGTGGAGGCCAAAGCAGTTACGAAGATAAGCGAGCAGCACATAATGGATTTTATTTTTGATAACATATTTTTCAGGTTTGGAGTACCTCGAGTGTTAGTATCGGAAAATGGAACTCAATTTAATGGCAGGAATATTCAAAAGTGGTGCAAGGAGATGGAAATGAGGCAGCGATTTGCTTCTGTGGCACATCCGCAGACCAATGGGCAAGTGGAAGTTACTAATCGAATAATTGTGCAGGGACTTAAGCTACGCTTGGAGAAAACAAGCGAGCTTTGGGAAGAAGAGCTCGCATCGGTCTTATGGGCTTATAGAACGACTCCCTGATCTACCATGGGAGAGTCGCCATTTAGTTTAGTTTATGGAATGGATGCAGTCATTCCAGCAGAGATAGTTGGGGGTTCGCAGCGTTTGACGACATTTAATGTAGAAGAGAATGAGAGATTGGCTCGAGGGGCGATTGAGACAATTGAGGAGATAAGAGAGAAAGCTGCAGCTCGTGTCGAACATTATAAACAGAGAATACAAGCTGCTTTTAATAAGCGGGTTAAGCATCGATGTTTTTAGGTCGGTGATCTGGAATGGAGGAGAGCTGATGCGTTGCGAATGACCAGGAAGTTGGAACCAAACTGGATTTGGCCTTTTAAAGTAAGGAAAGTGTTGCGAGGAGGAGCGTACATTCTTGAGGATGCAGCGGGGAAAGTCTTGCCCCGTAGCTGGAATGTGTGTCACTTGAAAAAATATTATGCATAGAGGGCGGATTGCGGGAGAAGGTAACTCTGGACCGGAGGGCACTTCTCCCGCAGAAAGTTCGTATGGAAGAGACCTGAAAGTTTGTGTTGTGGTACGTGTTGTGTTTTTGTGGCAGAAGTAGGTAACTCTGGACCGGAGGGCACTTCTCCCGACCAGGCGAGCTTGTGGAAAGTTTGTGTTGTGGTACATGTTGTGTTTTTGTGGCGGGAGAAGGTAACTCTGGACCGGAGGGCACTTCTCCCGACCAGGCGAGCTAGTGGAAAGTTTGTGTTTACGTGTTGTGCTTTTGTTGCGGGAGAAGGTAACTCTGGATCGGAGGGCACTTCTCCCGCATAATGTTTGGGAACTTGAATAATATGATGAATAAAGTTTTGAGAGCTATCTTGTTCTTTATAATTATGTTCTTTATGGTCAAGTGATTGTGATGTTTGGCTTACTTGTTTTCAGAATATGTGTCTTTATGCGAGCTAACATGTTTTGAGTGTTGATTGATTGCATTGTTTATGGGTTGTGATCCGGCTAGGATCCTACGAGCCCAAGACAGAAAGTGTAGTTGTTCGTATTTTTTGTGACCTATCTTAGAGAATTGTTTTATGGTTAGGTGCTTCTGAGAATTATTATTGTAGGGTTATGTGTTGAGAGTTATAAGGCTGTGCAGATAGTAAATGTAAATTAAAGTACCAGCGAGGATGATAAGTTGTTTGTACAAAGTTGCGAGCTAGAAAGCGATAGATATTTTAAGCGGTTTTTTCAATAACAGAGGTTGCAGCAGGGGGATTTGTGATGGTTAGTTCGGGCGCAGAGGTGGCGGTTGGCTCGGGCTCCAGAAGCATGTCATCCAAGGGCATCTCTAGCTCGGCATGCAACCCAGTTGACAAGACAGCTCGGCTCTGACAAGATAACCACCACTTCGTGTCGATTGGTTGCGTCCAATCACCCTTTGACGTTGGGCGTGTAAGAAACATTCATCGCAACGACCTCTTCTTTAATCATGTTGGCAGCTGTGAAAAGCCATTCTTGGGCGCCAGCAGCCATCAATCCGAAGTAGATGGAGGACTTCTCGTACGCCTCCACCAGCTCCTGTCGATAAGCCTCAAGGAACTTTCTGTCGGCCGCGCTGGTGAGGAAAGTTCGCCGACCTTCAGAGGTGCCTTCCTCGCGAGCTGTTTTCACTTGTGCTTGGACCTCTTGATTCTGCAGTTTGAGTTCTTCAGCCTGTTTTTGTGCACCTTTAAGCTCCTCAGATTGTTTCTGTGCATTTTTTAGCTCATTGTCTTTGCGAGCTGTTTCATCCTTCAAACTATTTACTTGGCTCTGCAGGATGGTTATTTCCTCCTCACGTGTCTTCAACAGCTTGTATGCACCGTCCAGTTCTCCTTGGGTTAGCGACAGCTGCCGGGTTTGTTGTTCCATTTGTGTGGTCAGCTCGTAGCATGTCTTTTGCAGTTCGCTCTCTGCTGAACGAACTATTAACTCCTCGAAGAGCTTGGAGAATAGGGGACTCTGCTGTATCGGGTTGCTCTGTAAGTATTCATAAGTGTTAGATGTATTGAGAGGGATGGTTCTTTAGAATCTACCTGTTTGATCGCATGCTCGTTGAGAAGGGTTTGGATATCCTCCGCTTTGTCGCACTTTGCTAGCACTTTGCTCAGATCAAAACCAGCGGAAGTCGTCGCGGGACCCTTCCGAAGGCAACGACGCTTTGGTTCTGGCAGGCTCGGGTTCTTCGCTGTTGGGCTCTCTGGTATGGGTTGGAGAGGTCGTTTCCCCTTATCTTTGGTGGTTCGCCTTACTAGTTGAACCTCCTCCTCGTCGTCAGTGGCTGACCCGAAGGTCTGTTGTAGCGCCTCGTCTACGTTATAGGAGGAACAGGACGAGCTGCGGGCTGTGTGATAGGTTGTTTCTTGGCTTCCTCGGAGCGAGCTGCGGCGTAATTGTTGATAAAGGCAACTACAGTGGACAAGAAAAATGTTATTGTTCAGTTTTTTAAAGTGTAAGATATGGTATAATTGTAAGACCTAAAATTAACCTACCAAACTCTGATTTGGTGATGGCGAGTTCTGGTTTGACTGGGCGAGAATCAATACCCACGTAACGGAAAATGTCGAATCGACTGGTGAGATGCACCACATCGAAAGGGCGTTTGCTCCATTCCGCGAGCTGATCAGAGTATTTTTTGTACAGACAGGGGCATTCTTTGGAGGTAGGTGGTTTGTATTGTTTGGGGGTACAACATTGTAGCTCGGTTATAAAGGGCCAGTCCTCCGTATTATGAATGAAGAAAAAGTTTTTCTTCTACTCGGGGACTTTGTTGGGAGGGTTTATCAGAAAGCGAGCTAGCCCCGAGCAAGAGGAGAGATGGAAGGAGTTCTATTGGTATTTTATTTGAAAGCAGAAATGAAAAAAGCCTGAGTCAGGCTGGGTGTTGTAGTACTTACATAATATGAGGTATCCAGCTAGGAACTTCATGGAGTTAGGAGTTAGTTGCAGGGGGAAATTATGTACAGATGAGATATTTGAACATAAAATGGGTGGTCTGGGAATCTAAAACCCGCCACCAGCAGTGTGTCAAAGAGAGTGGTGTGATTAGGGAGAGGTCGCAGAGTATCTGAATGGGTGCTGTCAGGCAGGACCATCTTGGCTGTCTCCGGAAGGTTAATAATTCTTTTAAATTTCTCTAATTTCTTTGTGTTGGGGAGTAACCAGTAATTGTGCTTGATTTCTTTGGTTGTATGAGATGAAGAGGGTAGGTCATCAATAGATAGGGAGTGGGCTACAGTCACTGGATTTTCCCTAAAGTCCTCTTGATTGTAATTGCGTAAAGTGGAAAGTAAGGAAGATGAAAGGGTTTTATGTGTTGGGAGGCGGAAAGCTGATGGGACAGATTGGAGCGGGGGTTAGTAGGGTTTATTCGGGGAATGTTTTGGGCCTTTTGTTTCGGGCCCACTGTGTTTATTATACTACGAGATAATTGTGGAGGGACACATGCCCAACACGGTGTCAGGCTGCATTTAATGAAGTTTAAGTGGGATTGGATGTATAAAAGAAGGCGTGGTTTGACTTTTGTGGTTGCTTATGATTGCGTTATGGGGAACTATTTGGCTCAGGATGTGATTTCAGGTCAGAAGGTAACAGTGGTGTGGTGCTAGGTCGTTCTATACATAGTTGGGGATTTACTTTGGTGACTTGTAGGTCGTCCCTCGCAGGATGATCATCTTATCTTAAAATCAAGTGAGCTCTGTGAAGAAACATTCACAGGTCGCCGGTATACTTGGTAATTCGCAGTGGTGAGATGGGTATTATCGCTCGATTCGTGATTCTGAGGTGTGAATTGGTAAAGTAAGGTCGCGATTTTCTTATATGTTTATATTTCATTGTTCTTGTGCTCTTTGATTATGTTTTTACATGTCCTACCTGATTTCGTGCCTCAATCAGCTAGAACATGGGGGACTAGCTGATACGGACCAAAATGTCCATACGTGATATTATTTGTTGTATGAGGTTATTTGTGGTAAGCGACCTCATTTCTAAGAGAGGGTGTTCCTCCTGGAAGATGGGCGAGCTGTATGGTGTCCTTGAGAAGCGAGCGAGCTGGTTTGTGTAGAGTAGCGACCTGTAGTATGGGGATGAGTTCTCATATAGGGTCGTGACCTCTTATGTTTTGAGCTGTATACTTGAGCTCGATTGTGGGTTTTACGAATGTTAAGCCTGTGGGCTTAAGGTGATTGTGTTATATGGCTTTCGGTGGGCTGTATAAAGGGCCCGGGCCTGTTGAATTAAAGAGATTTGTTATGTATGGGAACTTAACATGCGGAGAGAGTCCTAATTGAAAGTCGATTATAGAGTTGTATTATGAATAGAATTATGGTTATAGAAGGTAACCCTATATTGAGGGAGATCTCCCATATCTTTATATAAAAGGGCGTGTGCCTCTCATTATTTTAATTAAGTCGATATTGCTCTATCGCATTATTAACTTAAGCGTCAGAGGGCCTTAACGGGCTTGAAATCTGACCCGTTCGAGGCGCTGTTTTGCAGGACCAGCAAGGTCGCCAGGAAATTCACGGAGAGCTTAGCAAGTCGCTGTGACGTATTTGGAGGCATTTTCAGGTCGCTGATCTCTTTTGAGGTTAGTACCCCCTTTATTTGTTAGCCCAACTTTTTGGACTTATCACCATAGTTATACACGCACTTATACATGCTCACGATGATGAAATCCGAGTTCTTGTAATTTTTTTATCCATAGTTCAAACGAACTTGGATTTCGCAATCTGTTAAGCCTGCTGCACATTCTAGATAATCTAGGCATTGATTGACACATTAGTGCTCGTGAATGTAAAATTCATATCTAGAATGCTCTCTCATCTGTATATTACATGGATATTTGCTACAATAAGGAATATTATAGAATAATGAAAATTCTAGATTGAGTTGAGCTAGCAAATTTTTGAAGTTTCAGTGTCGGACAGTAAACTGAGTTTGGCAAACTATAAATATGACATTAGACAATTGTAATTTGGGCTAAAATATAAAATTCCTCTATTAACTTTTTTAACATTGCAAAAATATTCCACTAAATACATGGGTGAAAAATTAATCTACCAATTAAATTTTTATCGAACATGTAGTTCAATTTTGGGGATTTTGATGTCAAATCCAAGGTATTGCAAATTTAGTTCACCAAATAAATTTTTGTCGTATATTAAGTTCAAAAATCTGGATGCGTATCACGTGCAACTTTCAGGCAAGAATTTCTAATTTCAGGTGAAAATTGGACTAAATATGCCACATAAATTTAATTCGTGGACTAAATTGACCACTCCATATTCAGTGAACCATTTTTTGCCAAGTCAAAAAATTTAGTGGAGGTATTCTATATTTTAGCCTTGTAATTTATATCAAAAAAATATAATCAATATACAACACATATTCTCTTAAATTCTTGCCTTGTAATTATTTTTCAATTTCAAATACCATTCGTCCATCTTAAATTATTCTCCGAATTAATTTCTAAACCTTCTATTTCATATTTCAAATATTAACACAAATCTTAATCAATGTGGTCGAAGCCATATTACTAAGAAAAAATAGTATTTTCCTGGAAAAACTGTCAGTACTCTACTATGGAATAACTGCAAAAGGTGATAAAACTGAGAATGGCATATGTACTATTTAGTTCATAGAACAAATGAAAGCAGACAATGCTCTTTAGCATAGGAATTGGATTAGTGAATTTCCATATAATCAAGTTTATTTTGAATACGGGTCTTGAACTCTTCAGCCCAATATCGATAAAATATTAAAAATTGGAATCAATCGGGTACGCCAGGCCAGTGCAGTAGTGCATTACATGGATGATACGCGAAGGCCTGTGTAGCAAGCTACCTAGACGGGCCTCCCCCTTTCAAATTTAATTTAATATCATGTAGGCCTCGATAAATTATTTTTAACCTGCAATCCCTATGAAGATATAATATTAATAGAAAAGTTTAAATTAGAAAACCGCCCCAAATGTCAACTCTAATAAGTAATAAAATAAGATAGAATCAAAATATTAATATTTGAATTGACATTTTGTTTATCCTAGACAACAATTGTGTTTCCATATGCAAATGTCAACGGGACAAGAACCACTCATCCCTACTTATTGCTCAAGTCAAGATTGTCAGTTGCAATTGCTAACATCTCAAAGCTCTACAATGACATTTTCCATACCATCTTAACACATTTTCACTCAAACCAGATCGTTCTTCTTACTGTATATAATAACCTCTTTTTCATTTTCATTCATTTTTTTTGCGCACATTTCAATGTGAAAAATGAATATCTATTTGTCCCATATACCTGTATCTACTTATACCCCATTACCTGGTGTAATAACTCAAATCTATTAAAATAATAATAAATATACACAAATACTTTCTCTCTTAATTCCCAACTTTACAACCCTTTTGGTACACATTCTTTTGACTTATGCGTTTTCATGACTAACATTACAGTTAGTGTTTCGTATATAAAAACAAACAAACACACAATTTACTTGTTATAGTAGGTGAAAAATAGAGTGATACCTCTCTAGTCATCAACCAAACTTTACCTATTTTCCTTTTGTTATCTTTCCGACTTAATCAGCTTTGACACCTATCATTTTATGCTTTTGATCAGTTCCACTACCAACTGCCATTATCTTTGATTTTTTCCCCTCTTTTTCACTCACTTAAATTAAAGTTTTATCAGTCAACTTACAGGTTGGAGTCAAACTGATCAAATAGTAAACGCCAAGTACTTAATTAAATCGAAACAATGGGTATCAATCAAATGCAAAAGGGTGGATATGTTTTTGTACCAAAAATAATTAGGTGAACACATGTTTACAAATGTGGATAATTTTAGCTCAATCATTCCATGTATTTATACAACACTTCAATATTGAAAACAATAAAGTGACATGACCTCTTTAGAATAAATAGATATCCAGCAGACTAAATTCATTAACTCAATCATTTGAGACTTGACATCATTAACATCTATCAGTAGATGTTAGTCCCAGACAACCAATCATCCAAGAAATAGAATTTAAGAAAAGAAACAAAAAAGGGTAAAGTTTTATGTGGATTGCTGAACTCTTAGAAGTTAGAAATATAGACGTCTACAATCTACACATAAGAACCTGATGAGTTCTAGAATAAGAGGTTTGTATAAGCCTCTTCTATTAAAATATATTATCCAAGAAATAATTTATTCATAAGATATTTGGCCACTCAATACATCATAATTTTTATTTTCAATGCATGTCATCATTTTTCTCTTGAAGAATATATATTATCTATGCAATGAGAAACAAATTAGACAGAGCTAAGCGAATCTTCAATTGACAACATACTCTGGTTTTGCAAATTTAGTTGTGGAACTAAGTGACATAATTATTTCAAATTCATTTTATATATAAAAACTTTAATACAATTTGTATATCCGTGTAGCTACACAAAACTAGAACAATGCGAAATCAGACAAAATTGGAACAATGTAAACAAAACAAAACAACAGCCGCGCGAGAATAAAAATCAGAAGATAAGAAATCTAGAACTTACTTAGTCGGGTAAAAAAATGATGGGATTGTTTCCACATAAAATATTGCACCAGCAGCAGCATAATGCACACCTCGAATCATATCATCAACAGAACAAAGTTGGCAAAAATGGCAGCCTAAGTCGCAAAACTGTTTCAAAAGGTATTCAATAAAGGAAAAAAAAATGACCATCTAACAAACCAAGTAGCAGGCCAAAAATTTCAAAATCAAACTTAATAATAAACAAAAGAACCAACCAAACTATACAACTTACAAATTTAACTCAATTCAAAATCAATAGAAATTTTTTGGCACAGACGTAGAAGCAAGAGGTGGATGTTTTAGTCTTTCATGAGCAATGTAATCTTTACATTCATGTTTTAGGAGTGAGCTGAATCGAATTCCGGAGATATTTCTCTCTTCTTTTTCCTATTTCCTTTTACCTGTGTGTTGGTTCTTAAAAATTGAATGATACATTTCACTAACTTTATTCCTTTCAACTGAACAGTTTTTCAAATTGCAAAAGAACCGTTTAAAATAAAATTATCAAAAGACATTTCAGTCTAACCAAAATTTTACAGATATATTCACACGTTGTAGGTAAAATAGAAAATATTCACATATTTAATGTAGGTCTAAGATTTTTTTGCAACTTGATTTGCTAGATTAATGGAGTTTCTACTATTAAAAAAAAAAAAGAAAAGAAAAGTCAATCTAGTTGCCAACATCGTCGTAATTAAATAGTATATGGCTTATAATTTAACTTAGGAATAACATTGAAACATCATAAACATAAAACTAACACACAATAATTAAAGAATACATCAAAACTTTATTATTCAATAATTTAACTTAAGAATTATAAAAGAAATAAAAGCTTGAGCAACATTTAGAACTTATGATAAAAGCTGTAGGCACAAAAAGAGAAATCTGGGATTTTATGTTTATTCAATATCCATTCCTTGACTGATACAATTGAGGGACAAAGCACCTTACATATATAACCATATAGGATTAATCTAGACTATACACATGTAGGAAAGAGGATAGCTCGTACATCTCCAGCTGCACCAGAGCAAGGAGACAAAATTAGTCGTTTCCATTTTGAGCATTAGGGTTAGAGGTGCATGTGTTGAACCAATGTGTGGCTGAGGGTGCTTTGGCCGTTTCTGCTGATTCAGCTGGTTCAGAATTATGGCCATGCATGTATATGACATGCATGGCTGCATGGTTGTTCATAAGAATAACATTCAGAGACCATAAACATAAACTAACGAAAATAATTATTGACAATATTAAACCTTATAATTATTTCCCACCAAATTATATTGCAAAGCATTGCCTATTAATTAAATACTGAATACGGTCCCACATTCATCTTTACAGGCTCTTCCTATTTAACAACATCAACAGTGATAACATCATGGGTATAATTAGCAACTACAATATTTTTCTCTTACTCTTTCAAGTTTTCAGGGATTATATCAACAAAGATGAAAGAAAATAAAAAGATCAAAGAAATGAGAGAAACTAAACCCAATGACAAAGAAACTAAACCCAAAAAAATAAAACTAAATAAATATGTCAAAAACATCAAGAAAATCAGAAGGGCGGTTGAAAAATATTAGTTCAATTTCTCCATAAAAATAAATCTCATTGCAATGATATTCCAGAAGAAAATTGATTCTAGCTATTCCAAATACAATTTGTTACCTTCTTGATCCATTGTTTAATAATCACATAAATGATAGAAGGCAAACAGTATATTTAGAGTGTTCAAAACCAATAATATTGCCCAGATGAATTTAATTTGGTAGATCAAAATTATGCTCTTATTTCCAATGTTTTTAATTGATTTTGATTTATCTCAAAATCAACATTCACAGCCACAAAAGTATAGCTTATGGCCAAATTATTAATGCAATTTTCCAAAAAATATAAATTATAATGCAATCATGAGAAAAAAATAAACCCAGTTTTCGCTATTAAATGACCTTATTCATTTTCGTCTCTCTTTATCATTTCAAAATAGAAAACGCCTCTGCCAACTTTTGAGTAATATTAAGCAAGCAAACAAACCTACATGATAAAGTCGGAGGATTTTATTGCGACTGTGATGCAGCTAAACACTCCTCGATTCCCCAACTTCTTGGCTCTCATTCTCTTCAAAAACCATGTTTTAGAACCGCTCGATTCCCAATTTCAAAACAAAATTGGTCTGTGTCGATATGCTTTGAGAGTTTTCTTGGTCTCTTTAGTATCCACGCATCATGGGGTTTTTTTTTTCTTCCTTTCAGTTTTCTTTGTACGACTCTTCAGATGATTATTAACTGATTGAATTCTGAATAATCTTTGTCCATTATGTGCCCACACATCCGAATATACTCCCTCCGTTTTAAAATAAGTGTCGTTTTAGAGATTAATTTTTGTTACAAATTAAGTATCGTTTTAGAACTTTTTGCTACTTTATTCCAGTTTTATCCTCGCTTATTTTAAGAAATATAAACAAGTTTATGATAATAGAATAAATAAAGGGAAGAAGGGAAGAAATTAAATGAGAATATTATTAATTGATTGAGGGTGTCGTGGTCAAATATTATGTTCCTTAATTTTGAACAAAAACTCTAAAACTACACTTATTAAGATAAAGAGGGAGCATAAAATAAGAATTTCATAATCGTCAACTTTGCCATTGAAATTCTAAGATTAAAGGGGTGTTTAAGTCAAACGAAAAATTGACAGAAATCTTCACACTTTTAAGTTAGGTATGGAATATAAAATAAGAATTTCTTAATCGTCAATTATAACTTTGCCATTGAAATTCTAAGATTAAAGGGGTGTTTAAGTCGAACAAAAAATTGACAGAAATCTTCACACTTTTAAGTTAGGCATGGATGGATAGAATAGATAGATTAAACAAATTGTTTTAAAATATAATTTTAGGTGGCTTGGCTTACGGTTACGGTGCCTAATAACAGGAGTATACCTCTAAATTTTTCTGTATCATTGTAACTAGAACATACATTAATTTGCTAATCTTGTTCTGCATTCTTTTAAGACAGATAGTCACATCATTGTTCCTCATTTGTCAGTTTTATTATATCTTAAGTGATAAATTTTTGACATTTACTTACAAATGGCAGGAAGGTTTGGCAGTTGGTAAAGATCTACAAATTMAACAGAGCTTCCAAGATCTCGAAACTGAGTTTGAACTAGGTTGCAAATTCAGATTTGCATAATAATTAGAGGTATACCAATGGCGTAGATAATTGATCAAAAGTAAGCGAAAAGGCAGAAAGAGACCTCCAATCTGCGAGCACTTTACTTCCTCATACAAAACTGATCTTACATTTATAGGAAAAATTTCATTTTCGATTCATTATATTGGCCACCTTCCAAAAATAGTACGTGATATTAGCCAGCATCATATCACGTCTTCTAAGTTGGCAAAATTCATCAAATAAGGTAAAAAAGAAAAAAGCCCGATCGTGCTTCTATGCTTACGTGGCATGASTCAATCATTTCTTATCATTTTTATTTAAATTAAATTGCAAAATTAAAAAAATAGACCCTAACTACCTAATTTACCCTCACAACCCTAATTTTTATAAGCCCGTATTCTTCATATTTTTATTCATCCCATTCAAATCGGCCGAAAATCTCCTCTCCTTCTTCGATTTATCGACYGCCCAACATTTTCTGGCGAACCAGAGCGGTGTCAATGTTTTGACTTCTTGGCGACTACCCGCAATGGTGACAGGCACATAAACCTCTTCTCCACCGCGAAGGACAGTGGCGGTGAGGGAAGGCTCCGTCTTTGTCTCCCGCGCCACAAGATTTGGGGAAACGGCGGACAACAGCGTTTGTGAGATGATTTGGCTGGGTGATGTGGCCGCGGCTGGAAAATGGTGGCTGGTTATGGCGCTAAAAAAAATGGCCATGATGGTGGAAAATTTGATACTTAAAAATCATCAGAACTTTTATTTTAAGGCTAAAAAACGTTAGATTTAATCTGATCAACATGAATTGATAAATGAATAATAACAATAATGATTAACTTGCAATAATGTGCCGCTCACCTATAGATCCAGATGCCAATAGTGCCACTGCCCATCGCTTCTTGATTACACGTGTGTGTATGTATATATATATATATATATATAATTGTGCTTGCAGGGCAAATTAGCAATCCATTTTCTTGTTATTGTGTTTTAGCCATTTTTCAAAAATAAAAATAAAAAATAAAATTTTCACATTGACAATTTCCAAAAAAATCAACTGACTGAAATGAATTTCTAATAGTTTTGAATAATTAGTAAATATACTTGCAATCCTGCCATTGTTGGATTCTTAATCCAATATTGGGGTTATATGTGAAATAATTATATATTGTGAACTGTTAAATAAGGAAACCTAATTAAAAGTGATCAAATAACGTTTAAGGTATTGGGCTTAATGGATTTTAGTAGGGTGTGGGCCTTTAATGTGTAGATACTCAATGGGCTATCTATTTTGATGATAAGCTAAAATAGGTAAACCCTAATAACTCAAGTATATAAGAGTTATGGTCCCTAGGTCATACGAACCATCATCAAGATAATCAACATATAGAGAAAGTTTAAGGATTCACTACTATAAACAGGACATTTCACGTCGGTTGTTTTGACCATTTAACGTCAGTTTTACAACCGACGTCTAAACCACCGAAGTTGGAAGTCACGTCCGTTTTCAGGAACCTTCGTGACATTCCACGTCAGTTCCTGAAAAACGACGTGACTTTCCACATCAGTGGTTTAGACGTCAGTTTTAAAGCCGACGTGGATGGTTTAAAAAACTGAATGGTGGTATGGACATCGGTTTTGAAAACCGACGTTAAAAATGTATAACAACCGATGTTGTAACTCTATAATATCAGTGTTTTTTTTATGGTCCTCGTTTTTCTTAAAAATAAATCCTAAAAGCTAAAAATAAATTAAATAAATCCCAGATTCACATCAAACATCCATTATTATCAATATGTTGTAAAAGTTGAATACATCAAACAACCAACATCAATCCATTGTTCGAATTCTCCGCACGAAGACAAAATGAACTCAAAGTGCACATATTCTAGTTTAAAAAATCTTACAGAAGATTCATTTATTTTTAATTTCAAGAAAATATCTCGACCATTGAACTTGAACTTCTTCGATACTCTCTTGAGAAAATGATTCGCTATCACCAAATATCTGCAATGATTATATATAATATTTTTAACATATCAAAAAATAATGAAACCAAGTCTATTGCCAATAAGTAAAAATAATTCTGATTTTTGATGATTAAAAAACAATATAATTTTAATCAGGCTACTAGCATTAAAAGCTAACTTAATAAAAAGTATATAAATAATATATATTACCTTCTGCCAAACTTCCATGATGCCTACTCGAGCAATAGTCCACATCCAGCGCATGACATAATACCCTTATTTATTTATTTATTTATACCTGTCCAGCAACTGCCAAGACATCAGCAAGAAGCGATGACGTCATCTAAACCTGTAAACATATATCTGAAATG
This sequence comes from Phtheirospermum japonicum, assembly GCA_014905375.1. Taxonomy (NCBI): domain Eukaryota; kingdom Viridiplantae; phylum Streptophyta; class Magnoliopsida; order Lamiales; family Orobanchaceae; genus Phtheirospermum; species Phtheirospermum japonicum. The sequence continues at coordinate 304,860 of BMAC01000361.1, read as the reverse complement.
CGGCCATTGGGGTTGGACCGAGCCTTGCAGCTATTGAGGCCGCTAAAGTCACACAAATAGTCGCAGCTATAACTCTTGTAAGTAAAAGGAAACCTGCAATAAATTGAATATATATATTAGACAATTTCAATTTAGTACAAATTTATAATGAGTGTCACACCCATGATAACTTTAAAAAATAAAAATAATAATAACTTTCCGTTCTTGAGAAATTTGCTGAACTGCAAATCTTTGACACTTGGAGGCAACATGTCAACTTGTTTCATTAATTTGACCAAAAGAATCAGACATATTAAGTACCTGAAAAAATATTAGACATTATGATGTGATAATAATTAGAAGTTAAGTTAATATTTAAAAAATAATATTATTTTTGCAAAAACCAATAGTGTGACTTACTACGAAAGTACATGAGCAATGGCAGTGCCGCTCACACCCCTCTGTAAAGCAAATATGAAACTTGGATCCAGAATTATGTTTGTCAAATCCCCTATAACTGCAAAACCAAAAAAGAATTTTATTTATTAAGAATGCAAGATTTTATTTACACAACTATCTTTCTGCATTAACCGATAACACCACCACAGTGTATAACAACATTACAAACGTACTCTACAACCCGTAAATTCAATACGATGATGAATGCTTAAAAAATTAACACAGAGCCAAGAAAAAACAACCCGTCATGCTGGAATATAAATATATGTGTAGTATTAATTTACAAAAATAATGCTAGAAAGTATAATGTAGTTGAGATTGAGTTTTCAAAGGTTAAACATACTTTACCAAATTTGACAATTACCGACAGCTATTTTGTAGGTATTTTCCAAATATTTTAGATTTTTTTGCTAAAATTCCATGAGACGAATGACCTGTGATTATTACATGAAAAATTATGATAGTAAAGCTAGCACGTTTCACGTTTGCGAAATTTATTTAAACAATCTCAGAATTTCATGCTATTGCTCATACACAGCTTAAGGCAGTTTTGGACATTGTGATGAAGAGAAAGTTACACTTTTGGTCCCAAAAGATCGAGTCTCTTACACTTATGGTCACGGCGGATTTTTTATTTTTGCACTTTTGCTCCCGCCAGTTTTTTATTTTATTTTTTGCACTTTCGGTCCCACGATAAGTTTTTCTTCACTTTTGGTCCCACAAAAATTTTGTTTTGCACTTTTTGGTCCCATTAGAAGTTTTTTTTTTTTTGCACTTTTGGACTAAAATAAGATTTCTCTTATTATTATTATTTATTTATTTATTTTTGAACTTTTGGGACTAGAAATGCATCAATTGATTCTTACGAGATGTTTTCTACCCAATTTTTAATAAATATATGGTCTTATAACTTTTCACCAGCATGAATTCCAATATGTAACATTACCATATCATTAGTTTCTTTTAAAATTGAAGAACAACTAAAATCCAAATGTACCTCATCAGAGCTTCCAATATAAGAGTTATCCACAATTTTCATGTATGATCTCGCCACATTTCGTGACGTTACCTTTTCATAATTCTTCAGGACTTCGAAAATGCCGAGAGATTCATAAAACTGATTGTAATTCATCCAATTAACGATATTACTAAACAGAAGAAAAATATTTCCTGAGAAAAAAAATGCTCTTTTGTTCCTTTATTTTTTTTTTTGTGTGTGTGTATTTTCATGTACATACCTGTAATGCTTTAAAAGGCAAAGCTTTTGATAAAACTTGATAAACGCGACCTTCAATGTTCCTTCAGCTTCTTTCAACTCTTCTTTGTTATAACTCAAACATTTTTCGGCCGGGTCTTTGAAAACACTTTTAATAGTCGAAATCGGATTGTCTTCACCCATTGACTCCATGTAAGAACCGGGCCGGGCTCTGCCCCTTGCACACCTTTCCTACCTAAATAAACAATAATAATTAAAGAAAGAAAGGATKATAATKATTTRTAGTTTTACTTTTGTCTTCGRCTGATCCAAAKACCTAGAAGAAAAATCTAAAGCCAAATGCTTTTAAGATATTAATAAAATAACATTGAACAGGAAACAAAAAAGAATAGGCAACTATATATAGATTATTATAGACTATAGAGAGATTGGGGACCAAKAATGCTAGAGGTGGRTCKGACTTAAATCGGCAGGCGACCTCTCCGCCTTCTTTGAATATCGACGGCGGTGGCGAACTAGAATCTGTCGATGATTCGAGCTTTTGTGTGCGTACTTTATAAATAATTGTCAGAAATTTAATAGCTCGCCCGCAAAATAATAGGATCGCGTGTAGGTTGACAAGCTTAACTCGAGTCGTCTCTCAACGACTGATGTTCGGAATTTTTAATGTTTGTTTAGTCACAATTTTAACACGAGAACTTGTATAAATTTTGTTTTTGAAAATTATCAACTACTAATAAATTTAAAAGCATCAACTAATTATGATTAACTAATTAATTTAACCTAATTAATTAACCTAAGCTTGAAACTAAATTATCTAAGAGATTAATCTAAGAATTTTTAAGTAAATTAATTCTAAATTAATTAACTAGCATGAATCAAACTACTTTGAACTAAATCTAACATACGAATTCTTAAGAACAATAAGATCAATCTCAAAATTTTCAATCAATAACATAGCATGAACCAATTATCAACTAATTATCAAACTAAAGCAATTATTAAATTAATCATGAACAAATCACCAACAAGAATGAACAAGAGAATAAACACAGCACCTATAATAATATTAAAAACTAAAATCTCAAGTCCAAACTTCAGCAATTCAACGTTCAAATCAATCGAAATAACTAAACGGTTTAAAAACTCAAACGAAAATAATTAAATTCTAAAACTAAGATTAAACTAAGAAGTAACTAAGTTTAGAGAACTTATTATTAAGCTAAAGTTGCTGTGAATTACTCTGAAAATCGTGCGGAACTCAGGTCGCCAATCGTCGAGGAATTGGATCACAAACGGGAAAACGTCGTTTTGTCGCTGGAGTCTTTGTTCTTCGTCATAGATCTTCAAATCTCGTCCTAAGTTACTGAAATTCGGATTCTTAGCCCTATGATTGCTTTTAGGAAGGTTTTTATAGTTTTCGCGTTTCTTGGACATCAAGAAACCTTAAGTCGATTTCTGGGCAAGTTAACGGTAGCACTTTACGGTAAGGAGCTACCGTTAATAGCTATCGTTAGCTTCTCTGTCCAGTCTTAACGGTAGCGTTAACGATAAGGTAGCGGCGGTAGGTAACCCTTATAGAAAGCTATCGTTAAGTAGTAACGGTTAAGTCTTATTCTGCATTTCATTATTTCAAATATAATTTATAATATTATAATCATAATACATATAAAATAATATTTATAATTTAATTAATTATTTATAAAATAAAATATATAATTATATTAATCCGAGTCCCCCAAAATGACCTCGCGCACCGTAATCCCAATTCTCGACTCGGCCTGTTTTCTAACAGCTTTCTACGGAATGAGTTGTTCTTAGAGAAGATGGAATTAGAAGCTGAATTATGTCCCAGGATTTCGCTAAACAGGGTATTGAAAATCGAGGTGGATTTTGAACTCTTATTTGATTTGGAAACGTTATTTGGATCTCCATTTTTCAGAGGATTTTCTGATTTCTTTGCCATTGCAAAAAAGATCGACGAGAAGAGGAATTTGCGGGTAAAATTGAAATAAGCGAACCCTAGCTAGGTTTTTATAAATGCGGCAGTTTAGATCTTCATTCTTGGAGGTTCGGTTAGAGAACCTCCGATGACAATGTACAAGGCGGTTTTAGATATAAACCGCCGCCCGGTCAAAAAATTTTGAGGCGGTTCATAAATGATGCGGTTCATGTCATGAACCGCCACCCTACGATTTTTTTTAATAATTATAAGGCGGTTTAGATGTCACAACCGCATGGTTTATCTTATTCAAGGCGGACCTAATTTAAACCGCCTCATATGTAGGGCCTCTAATTTGATTTTGTGTACTAGTGAAAAACAAATATTATCCAAAATAGTTTTACCTTGGTTAATGTATTTTGATTGGCAATGATATCACTGAGGCTGACTTCTTTTGCGAATTTCATCCTTTCAATCATTGTTTTTGGCGGACTTCTAAAGAATTATCAATTGCACACAAGCTGTTTTAAAAGTAGAAAAAAATGACGTGCATGATTATGAAATTCGATCATTATAGTTTATATATTTAATAATTTTAACTACCCTTGTTTCATATGTTTAGATTCCTAAATGTCCGAATCTATTTGTAGAGTTGACGATGTTGTACTTGAAGTCGCAACAACCCTAAAAATAAGTAAATACATTACTTATTCACGCTAACATAAAAACTGCAGGTATTTTTTTTTACCAAGGTATAACTTTGGAGTGACTTTAGAGAGTGCAATTATTGGTTTTTCTTGAAGCACTTCAGCGAACCCTTGTTCTTTGTTTGTTGCCAAATCTTCCCATAGACTAACAATCATGGGGTGAAATCTTCATAGTAGGTATTAGATTCCTTTAAGTTAGTTCTTGCAGTCACCTATTGTCTTTATTTTTTCATTAAAATTTTAAAATAGTAAAAAATATATAGATATTTATGTAAAAATATTAGTCCTAACTCTTTATTGATGATTGTAATCTCCCTCACCCACCTCAATGAAGAACTTGGAGTTGAGATTTTTTTGGGTTCTTTAACATTATGAAAATTCCACATACATCTGTATGGCATAATGTAACATTATAAAATTATGTAGATAAAATTCAAACATGGAAAAGGTTCTCATAAATTATACATATTCCATTTTTGTGAAGTTCAAGGTCTATATCCTTGAACTCTACAAATGTGCATTCCATTTCATTTCCAATTGGCTCTTCCGCGTCCTTCACATTAGTACTTTTTTGGAAGATCAATTCCATTTCCGGATGTGGATTTAGATATTTTTGATTTACTTTTCTAACTTCTCCATTTGAAATTATGTAAGTGTTGTTAACATCTAATTTTTCGTGAAAGAAACTGATGTCGTCGTTGAATATTGTCACTCCAATCTTGACCCCCTGCCAAAAATTGAAATTTTGTATTACTAAATAAAATAATTGATTAAACATAAAAGATTATAGTTTATATTTGTTTACTTCTCCATCTTTCATAACCATTTTACGGATCCTGGTAGAATATTTTTGTCTGCAGGTTATATCGGATCCAACTCTTGAAGGCTTCAATCGTAATGTAAATGCCTTTTGATTTATCTTCAAAAACCTTAAAGGGTTTGACTTCTCCATTTATATAGTTGTTTCCTGCAATCAAATATATTTAAAATTAGAATATGAGGTACGTAAGAGTTTTGGGGTTCAGCTCAGTTTGACTTTTTTTATTTTATTTTTAATATCTATTTTATTCAACCCAAAGTTGGTTTTTAAAAAATGATAATCCAGATTTTTTTGAGAATTTTATAATAACCAAAAAATATTTAATGAAAAACTCACTTCTTTATTTTATTTTTGTCATGATTCATCGTATACTTCCATTAAAGTATTTCTCCAAAACTATGTACTACAAGAACAAATAATTAAATAAAAGCAAAAGAAACAAAAAAATCATGTTTTTTAGCAGAAAATAAATTAGTATTGATCTCATCTTCCCTCCCAAGTAAAAAAGAGATGCTCTTACCTTAAAAGCAATAAAATGCGCTGCAAGTTTTTCAGCACCCCAAATATATTGAAAGCAACAAATATATAATTATGAGTGAGTCGAGGAGTGTTTTGGAATCAGTCGAATCCTTATAGTGTGGTGTGATTTGTAGTATCTCGAGAATTCAAAAAATCTCTAATTATGTCAGCACTATGAATGAACTAATTTGGAAGGTATTCAGTCAGGTTAGTTACATTTCATTAAATTATTTCCACTAATGTAATATTAACTCATTATAATTATAATTATAATTATAATATTAATGGTGCTATCAGATTGTAACGGTCCTTACAACGAACATGTCAATATAAAGACTACACGACACATTATATTATACCAAACAATATGGGTTGAGCTAAAGAAGAGGCTGAATAAGGTAATCTAACATCTAAGAAATTTAAGAGGTACACTTACACATATCTATAAAGTGAAAAGATATGTCCTAAGGTACATAGCAGTGAAGGACCATTGTTTTGATATATATGTGTGTGTGTGTGTGTGTGTGTGTGTGTGTGTGTGTTATACTTTTTTCTAATTTTAAGTTTTAATGAAGAAACCAAAACATTAGGTGTATGGAAGCATTAACTTAAATGAGTTATACAGAATCTACTATACAGATTTCACCCCAAATTGAATTTTTCGCAAGCATTTGGGAAACTTATGTCCAAAGAACAGCAGCTGGAAGGGGAATATAGGCATTTACATTCACGGTTAAGGACCCATGCAGAAATCATAGCTCTATATGGTGGATAAAATAGAGAAGAGTTTCACATTCAGAAGAAGTTTTTGACTTTCATGACCATTGGTTGTTTGGCATGATTCAAGATTTCTTACTAAAGTATCTTGGTMCTACTGTTGCTTATTGAGCCCTTTTTCTCTGGAAATTTAAGACCTGACTCTTCTACCTTAGGACGAGCAGAGATGTTCGAGACGGCTCAATCGCCTGTGGTATTGCTAGTACAAATTATTTGTCAAACAAATTATGTATGATTAATTATACTATTTTCAGTATATGATAATTGTTGTAGTTGTTAAGTTCCCAAAGCCTTAGGTACTTAATTTCTGTTTTCTACACATTAAACTCTCAAGGAGACCAACCTTTTCTTAGTGGTGCATAAGGGCGAATTATTTTCTTTTCTTTTCTTTTTTTTTTTATAATGTGCTTACTTTGAGTGTTACTTTTCCTTTTTCAATTTAAACATTGAACTGCTCTGTGGAAAGAGATCCTGAAAATTAGTGGAAAGCATCACATGTTGGAAAGTCTCCAAAGTTTACTGCACAGCGTGTGAGCAGGGCCCTTCCATTACTATTTATCTGATTTAATAAGTTTATGTTCGAAATTATTTCCAACTTGTCAATCTTTAAAAAAACAATCAAAAACCCACTAAATAGGGCATGGTTGTTAATTTGGTAGTGTTTGAACCATTTTTAGTTATTCAAGGGGCTTTCGATCTTTAGTCGGAGTTCTTGTGCTATCCAAACAAATGTCTTTTGAAGCTTTGGCCTGTTCATTTATTTATATGTCATGCTTGGTTGCTTAGTTTTGGTCAGACTGCTCTTTTGGCTTCATTTCATGTTTCAATAAGAACTTCATATAACATGTATAGACATTGTCCAAAATTGGAGTGATTCACCTTAGAATTTGTATATCTAGAGAGTTAGCTGCTCGAGATGCATCTACTCAGTAGGCTGATGGGAGCAAGAACTCTGTTACCGAGGCAAATTACATTGAATTTGATGGTGTCAAGGTATTTCATTTATTCTATTATTTTCTTCCTATCTATGATCCTTGAAGCACATTGGATATTTCAGSTTGTTACCCCCACTGGTAATGTGTTGGTTGAGGATTTGACTCTAAGGGTGGAAACAGGTTCTAATCTTTTGATAACAGGTAGGTTATGTTGTGGCTTTGAATTGGCAAGAAAAAAAAATATGACTTAAATGAAATAAGATGAAGGAATAAAAATTGCAGACAAAACATAAAATATATATAAACTAATAGCAATAAACTAAATCTTAAAAAAAATGTAGAATACCAACCTGGAAACACGAATGATTCTCTTCCGTCTCTTGAAGAAAGTTAAGTCCGAGTTCTAAGGAAATACGAATGAATCTCTTCCATCTCTTGAAAAATGTATTAAAATTCGAGAATATGAAATCTGATAGCAATGAAGAGTGTTGTAAAATAAGAAAATTAACAAAATATGATGATTGGAGATGGACCGTAATGGCAAGGTAATTCCAGTTTATTGCATACTCACAGACAATGTGTCATATGAGTTTCACAATGACTCTTACAATACTTATTTAATATACTATCCATTGCATGCATTTTTTTGAATTCTTGGGAATACGAAAATGTGAAGCAAAGACCTTTTACATTCATTAATAGAAGGCGTTTTGAGGCAAAGTAATTAAACAAGAGGCAAAGACAATTTTTTTCATGTGAATACGAAAATAAGAGGCAAAGACATTTTACATTCACTAATTAATAATCAAAGACAATTTAACTATTATAAACAGGGGCAATTTAGTCAAAAAAAAAGTTGAAAGAAGTTTTCGGACTTTTAAAGATATAATAAATATAATATAAATTTAAATAAATAAATATAAATATAAATAAACAAATATAATATATATATATATATATATATATATATATATATATTATATATATTATATATATATATATATATTGTCTAACTTGCCTGTGCATTAGTGTTGGTGCTACTAATACAGGTTCATGCATATTCCACATCTTGATCGATCCATCATCACGTTTTCATCGTAAGGGCTCCATGCGAGTGCCTTTACCGCAGCACGATGATCATTAAATCAGTACACGTTGCTTTGATCAAATAACATTATAATAAAATGATTTAGGTAAAAATAACATAATGTAAATTAAGATATTTAGATAATAATAACATTGAAATAAGCATTAAAATATTTGACCACTAGGCATGTTAGGTATCATTGAAAAGTAAAATTACCTAACATGTCTGAGGTCGATAATATATTTTAGGCGTGATATTACGTTGTCCTAGTTTCCAGAACAGAAAAAAGACATTGCTTAGCAATATATAATCACTCAAGGGATAGAACTTACAAAAGCCATTGTCTTCCTCACCGGGACTTTGAGATTGTAATCTTCAAAAATTACGCTTTCGGGCCTCGATGTGTATGCAAACTCGATGTGTTTATAAAATTGGTGATCACCATATCTCATCTTCACATCTATTAGCTTTACAGAGATAAATAAATCAGAAAATATTCTAATCTTCAGCAAATATTTTAAATACAAAATTAATTCATAAAGGACGTACAGAAATCAACACTGGATATCCACGGTTCACAAACTAATCGACAGTAAATAGTGATCCAACAACAAACATATCAAATAATAAAAAATTAAAGTCAAAGCTGATCTGGAATTGAAATGTTTATGAAGAGTATCACTTAAAAGACTATCACCTTTGAGATAACCCAGTAAAAGTCGAGTATCCACAAGATAAATGACCATTGTGTTCACTGATTCACATCGTTTTACCCTACTGAAAAATGCCATCAAAATTAGCCAGGAATGTAAATAAAGGATCTTAATATCAAAGTTACAATGAGTTTTTATATAGATCACCTTTTCCAGAATTCAAGAAATTATGGTTACATACATCACACATCCACTTACTTACAATAGACAACAACGAACATGGTATAATTAAACCAAGGATGAGACTTCAGCAAAATAATTAGGGATATTACATTGCTGGATATATATCAAATACTAATACAATGGGAAAATTAGGGATAATTTCATTTTTGGCACATTATGTTGGCCATTTTCCACAAAAGGTATGTGATGTTGGCCAGTATTAAATCACGTCTTCTAAGTTGGCAAATTCATCAAATAAGATACATTTTTATCACATTCGGTCCAGAATGCACGTGTCATGATTATATAATTGTTTATCATTTTTCATATAATCTTAAATATTAAATAGAGATGAAAAGTCATTTTTGCCCTTTCTTTCCTTTTTTTCCCTTTCTTTTCATTTTTCGAAAACTCAGATATTAGGTCTGGCCAAGGAGGCTCACTAGTGGGAGGGCTCAATTCCGAGCGCTACCGCCGCATCGAGGGTAACATCAAGAGGCTCCTCACTCGGCTTGAACAGATCTTTACGACATTGCAGATGCAGCAAAAATCATTCGAGCATTCGTCCATTCCTCTTTCCGGCGAGGATAATAAGGTCAGGCCGGTGAGCGAAATCTCATCTCCTCAGCCACCTTCGGTGGCGATCAAGCGGCATTGGATTGTTGGGTTGGTTGATGAGGAGGAAAAGGCGTGGGAGATGAAGAAGGGGCCGGTGAGGAAATTGGGGGGATGATTTTGAGAGGGTTGCGATGGAAAGCAGGATTGAAAATAGAAACGGCGGTGAAAGTGGTGGTGCTGTCGCGACGAGGAAGAGGAGCAAGAGCCATTGGAATTAAGGTTTAATTAAATAAATAATATAAATTTAAATCAGAATTAAAAAATTGTGTTACTTTTAAAAAATTTTAAAAAAATAAGGCGGGACGCTTTTGCCAAAAGCGTCCCACCCACCGGGATGCTATTCACAAAAGCGTCCTAACCAGAATTTGTGCCCCCAAAGTTTTTGGGGCCAAAATAAAAAAAATACACGGGGGGTCGGGACGCTTTTGGCAATAGCGTCCCGGTAGATTTTGTAAAAAAAAAAAATAACTTCCGGGCCGGGCAAATTTGCAAAAAAAAAAAAAAAGAAAAAAAAAACTGCCGGCCATAAAACCCTAACATACGCACACAATCCTCACAATTCAGCAAACAACAGCAAGAGCAAGAGAGCAGCAGTGGCTTCTTCCAAGTTTTAAGGTAAGTTTCAATTTATTTAATTTAGTTTAATAAATTGTAATTAATTGTTAATTCTAGTATTTGTGTATTATATTGGTATTGTTATTGTTATCATGATTGTGATTGTTATTGTTACTTTTAATTTTAATGAATTGCAGTTAGATTTATTTTTTGTTTGTATATCTAATAAATTGTAATTACTTGTTAATTCTAGTATTTGGGTATTATATTGTTATTATTTTTAATATGTTATTTTTTGTTTGTATATATTAAATTTAGATATTTTTTAGTCTTAGTTATGAATATTTACGAAATTTTATTTGGTTTGTTTGTGATTTTATTTAATTGTTAATTGATTAGGAAAATTGTTATTTTTTTTTGAATTGTTCATGGAAATTGCTTATGGAAATTCTTGACCTTAAATTATTACCTTCTATTTAATTGCTTGTGAATATTTACGAAATTTTAACTATGAACATTTACGAAAATGTATTAGGTTTGTTTGTGAATTGTTTTGTTAAATTGTTAATTGTTTATGGAAATGTTGTTTTTTTTTTTTGTGAATTGTTAATGGACATTGATTATGAAAAATATTGACCTTCAATTTTTACCCTCTACTTAATTGCTTGTGTAAAAACTATGAATTACGGGAATATGTGATTTTATTAATTTTGTGAGAAATTATTAATTATGTGAAAAATTGAATTTATTTGTTTGTGTTGTAATTATCAATTATGTGAATATTTGATTTCATTTATTTTGTGAGAAATGACTAATTATTTGAATATTTGGATTTATAAGAAATTATTAATTATGTGAATATATGAATTTATCTATATTTCTAGAAGTAAACGCACATATGGCGAGTATGTCTTCTGGCAATGAATATGACATGTATGAATCGATTCTACGAGACGAGAGTGGATATGCAAATGTAGAATTCATCGAGCATCATCCCCCACCGGTGATCCCGGACTACCCCGCCGATTACTTCGGACCAGATGAAGGAAGCGATTCCAAAAATGGTTTAGACGAACTAGATGATGATGGTCATGAAACTGACAAGGAATTCTTTCAGTTGGGGGGTAGCGTACCAGATGAAGATCCTTTTAACCTACCTTGAATGAACTTGTCCCTACAACCCATAAACGAGCGGATAGAGGCTCGGCACTGTACAAGAACATACCATTTTTCGATCGAGTATACGAAGACGTTCCTATTGATTCTATTGGTGTCCCTCAACCGGACTTGTTCTACAATAAAGACGAAGGAGTGTTGAGAATAGGCATGATATTTAGAGATAAATGACATTTGATGTGGGCTGTCAAAGATTACACCGTGCGCGTCGCTAAGTGTTCGTATAGAGTGGTAGAAATCAATCCTATGATGTGGGAAATTGTTTGCATGTCGAGTTCATTGGTGAGAATCATGTAGATATGAACGAATCATGTGAATGCGGATGGTGGCTTTGCGCTAGTTTTCGAAAATAGAAGGGTGCTTGGGTAATCACAAGATTCGGTTCTGAGCACAGATGTCTCACATCGTTTACACGTAAAGATCACCCCCAATTTGTGTAAAAATATGATTGTTATGCTCATTACCATCCACGTCGAGCAGGATCCGTTATATAGCGCCTTACATGTCCAGCAGGCTGTCAAACAAGAATATGATTACCTTGTTCCGTATCACAAGGCGTGGCAAGGTTTGCAGCGGGCTCGTATAAATGTGTATGCGACGTGGGAGCAGTCGGTCCAATATTTACCAAAATACATGGAGGCCTTGCAGATGTACAACCCGGGGACAGTGGTCGAGTGGCGACACAAATCTTCTGGCATACCCGATGTGCACATGTTAAGATTTGTATTTTGGGCATTTTGACCATGTATCGAGGTTTTTAAACATTGTCGCAAAGTGATCGGTGTTGATGGAACCTTTTTGGTTGGAAAGCACAAGCACACATTTCTGATGGCAGATACAGTTGACGCCAACCAACAAGTCGTGCCTCTAGCGTACGCAATTGTTGATTTAGAGAGTTACAGCTCGTGGCATTGGTTCCTTCACATGGTTGCAAAATATATTGTTCGCAACATAGAAGGGGTTTGTCTTTTATCTGACCGGAATGTCGGACTACTCAGTGCACTAGAACAAGTTCCGGCATTCGCTTCTAACGTTTTTTGTTTGCGACATGTCTCTTCTAACTTCAACACGCATGCCAAATCTGTAAAATGAAGGATATGTGTTTCAAAACTAGAGCAGAACCCAGGGTTGCAGTATTTCACAGAATAATGGAGCAGATTAAGGCGTTTGGTCCAAATGCATTTGCGTACTTGGATGGCATTGATAAGAACAAGTGGACATTGTCCCACGACGGCGGCAAACGGTGTGGCATCCTCACGACCAACATGTACGAGTCCATCAATGGAGTGATGAAGCGTGCTAGACGGCTCCCAATAACTACCATCGTTCGAATCATATTTCTTCGAAGTGTTCAAAATTTCTATGATCGTTTGAAAGATGCGACGAGAGTCCATAACATGCAGCAATTTTGGCCTAATAAGATATATAACCTATTCAGAGAAAGACAACAATTAAGGTCATCTTACGATGTTAGGGGCTTTAATTGGGCGACACAAACGGCCGAAGTCTCTGTGAAGGTCAGTGGAGGATCTCGTAGTCAAATCTTTTGAGTTTCCTTGTCAAGAGCAGAATGCTCATGTGGTATATGGGTGAGCAGCGGTATTTCGTGCTCCCATGCAATAAAGGCGTGTACCGAATTTTGAGCGGATCCTCGTGTTTACGTCCAGGATTACTACAGCACTGCTGTGTACCTACGCACATACTCTGCTGGGGCATTTGAACCGTTGTCCGATGCGGAGGACTGGAATGAGGCAAGTTTTCAATTGGTTCACGATCCACACACGAGGAGGCAACTAAAAAGTTGACGACTCATGGGTAGAGGAATTCCCAACAAAATGGACCAAGCCCAAGTACGCGCAAGAAAACAATACCGTCCTCACAAGGCGGTGGACGTTCTGGTTCCAGGCATTGATGTTAGATATGGCGGTGATCTGTCCATTAGTCATTTGTTGTAATTCGCTAGCACTTTTAGAAGTTGTAATTCGCATTGCTTTGAACATTATAATTGTTGGTATATGAATTCGGAGCCTAACTAATATTCGGGTTTGTTGTTGTATTTCTTTTATATTATATGAACTTACCTTGTTATAAAATATATATTTATCTCATTTATAAGGAACAACAACAACAACAAGAATAATAATAATAATAATGACAATAATAATAATAATAAAAACAACAATAATATTCGTCTAATATTTCATCCTCGTTTCTATGTAACTATCTTGCAGATGACATCATCGCTCTTGAGCCGACAGAGTTTACATAGATCGAGCAGCATCGTAGGTGGTCGTATAGATGGGGTTCTAACGGTGAAGCGGGCAGCTGGTTATATCTTATGGGACGAGCGTAATGGTCTTCATCCTAGAGTTATGTCTGTGCTACATCGCTGGGGATTTTACGGGGTCGCATGTTGCGGGGCGATTACGAAGTTGGACGGCCACCTGATCACCGCACTAGTAGAGAGATGGCGCCGCGAGACGCATACGTTTAATCTTCCAGTGGGAGAGGCGACGATCACTCTCCAAGATTTGGCTGTTATTTGGGGTCTTCCGATTGAAGGTGCCCCGATGATCGAGGATGACGCGGAGTGGAGCAGGGAGGAATGGGCGGAGTACGTCAGGTACTACGTAGGGTACCAGGTGGATTACGAGGTGGAGATGAAAGGTGCGAGTCATTTGAAGTTGAAGACGCTGAGCGAGCACCTCAGTAAACGACGGCCAGACGATGACACGCCGCAGGACGAGGTCGTGCAGTACACCCATGGGATTGCACTTTTATTGTTAGGTTCGTTGTTGTTGCCAAGCACAACGAACAATTATGTTTCTGTAACCTACCTACGTCATTTTGAGGATGATGACACGGCATCGGGTATTAGCTGGGGTAGTGCTGTGCTTGCACATTTATATCGTCGGATGTGTAATGCGGTGGAAGATGACAAGAAGACGATGAACGGTCCGCTTGATTTATTGCAGATATGGACTTGGTCACGAATTTCATCTATCAGACCACATACCACGGGGAGTTCTCTCAATCTTCATCGGACCATCTACGATGCAGTCGATGAAATCACATTGCCCGTACCGCCGTATGGTGCTAGGTATAATTTTAAATGACAATATTAGTTATACAACTATTAGTATTCTTTTCTATTTCAATAACCTTCCATGTATGTTACGCAGGTGGATTGCGGAGTGTAGTTATACTCGAAGCTCTAGACACACGCTGCAAAAAAAAGCATATGTTATCTTGAGCGTCCCGCAGGTAAAAATTATACTCGAGCGTCATTTCATGTTTTCACCCACTATTCCAGAAATTTACGACCAGATTGAAGAAATGGAGATGAGGTACGGTTGGTGGAAGGCAAGATTTTCTGAGGATGGTGTTTTTCTAGATAAAGAATGTGGGTTGATCTGTATTGATACCACTATCAATAACAATTTCTCTCCAGTTATGTAAAGTCCACACATCTATCTACAACTAATTATTTGATTTGTGTTGGTTTCATTTCAATTACTAACTTTTTTTTCATTAATAAAGGAATACGATGATCACTACAAAAAAATCTGGCAATCCTGACGGCCAAATCCGTCAGTATTTCATATACTGACGGTCTCCGGACGGATTATGGCCGCCAGTATTTTTGCGGTCAGGATTGTAGTATCCTGACGGGAAATATAACCCGCCAGGAATGCCGGCGGTTTCCTTGACGGCTTGTGCGGCCAGGAAATCGATATATAGAATGCCGCCCTGATGGCATTCTCGTCGTACATACGAGTGTCCCACCACACCAATCCCTACAAAAGAAATACAATTAGACAAAATAATTAAGCAATTCACTTAACATAAATAAATAAAAATACTTCAAAATTACCCTAAAACGAGGCCACCACGTCTGACGATGGCTGTCCGGGATGTGCTCGTATTTCCACCCATCTGGGTGGATACGAGCCTCGTGTATAGTCCTGAGATAGGTCGGCAAGTCCTTCGACGG
>BMAC01000361.1:261752-281218 GCA_014905375.1 Phtheirospermum japonicum | reverse complement strand
GAAAGGTGGCTAAATTGCGGCAGCAATACGGGAAAGAATGAGTAATTCGAATTGTAATTGGTTAAGGCTTCTATCCCATTCAAGAAAAGGTGAACGTTTAGTAGTAATGTATTAATCTTAAAATATGCATTTTTCTTAGATTCAAAATTTCGGCCAGCATCTCCCCACAGTTCTCGTAGTGCACGTATATTTCAGTGCACCCGAGAACAATTCGAGAGATGCAGAAACCGAAATTTCAAAACTAAAAAAAAAAACATACACATAAGATAACCATACTACAAGTCACATTCTCAAACTGTCCAAAAATGGGACAATTCGAAATTTAGTATCAAACTCTATATTTGATACTAAATCTCAAACGGGTCTAAGGAAAAGTGGAATAATTCGAAACTTCGTTTCAAATTTTTCAATATGTTATTAATTCTAAAAACAAGTGATTTATATGCATCGCGTCACTTCGCCAAGGTTCCAAATAAGCAATTACCACCGTCACATTTTTCTGAAAATATTTTGGAAAACTTAAATAAAAATCCCGTGACACCCTATCACGTTTTTAAAAATAAAATTTGAAAACCCGCTATTGGAGGGACAAAACCTCCCGGCCGGCGCCGTCAACCCACACGTCAACATCCGACGGTATATACAACCCAACAACACCAATGACAATATAAAATCAACCAACAACCAGCAACAACAATGACAATATTATATATAAACAAAATTAAACCCCGGCCGATCACCACGGGCCTCCCATGGCATGAACAATATATATACAATTTTTTTTAAACCCCAGCCGATCACCACGGCCTCCCATGCATGAACAATATATATACAATATAATGGGTGAATAAACACTAAATTTGAAAGCAAACTCTAATAATCTAATGATAAACCCTAATACAAGATTGCTTCTAGTTAGGTAGATTCTAAAGTAGACACGTTGTCGATAAAGAGCCACACAGCACTCGAATACAGGTCATCGCTTTCCTCGACCACCCTCACCATGTCTGCTCCAAATACTTGTCTGAATTATAGATGTTTGGAGCCGACATGGGAGGGCGTTTGAGGAGGACAATCTCTGTACGGGTGCTGTGTGCGCTCTTTAATCGACAAGTGTACTCCAGAATCTACACAAGCTTAATTATTCATAAAATGGGCCCCTAATTATATAATAATTACTAAATTGACCCTAATTGTGTAATTATTGCTAAATTTGGCCCCTATTAATTGATTATTCCTAAATTGAATCCTAATTAATGTAATAATTACTAAATTGAACCCTTAATTAATTGAATAATTACTAAATTGACCCCTAATTATGTAATTATTACTAAATTGGCCCTAATTGTGTAATTATCGCTAAATTGGCCCCTATTAATTGATTATTCCTAAATTAAATCCTAATTATGTAATAATTACTAAAATGACCCTAATTAATTGATTGTTCCTAATTTGATCCCTACTTTATGTAATTATTACTAAATTGGACCCTAATTATGTAATTATTACTAAATTGGACTCTAATTAATTGATTGTTCCTAAATGAAACCCTAATTTAAAATTAAACTTAAATTAAATACTAATTACAAATTATAACCCAAATTATTACATAATTTTAAGTTATACCCTAAATAAAACGCTAATTTCAAATTAAACCTAAATTAAACCCTAATTATAAATTATACCCTAAATTATTACATAATTTTAAGTTATACCCTAAATGAAACCCTAATTTCAAATTAAACCTCATTAAACTATAATTATAAATTATACTCTAAATTATTATATTATTTTAATTTTTACCCTAAATAAAACCCTAATTTCAAATTAAACCTCAATTAAATTATAATTGAAGAATATTATAAATTATACACTAAGTAAATCCTAATTAGGTAATTATGGCTAATTGAATCATAAGTATATACTTAATTATAATAAACTCATACTTAACCCTAACTTTGTAATTAATTTCTAATGAACCCAATTTTCAACCCTAATCCTTAAACAAACACTAAACTCTAACCTTTAAAATCAATTATATAACAATTACTAAACAACAAACATATAAAAAATATACAAACAAATACAAATATACATAAAAATAATCAAAAATATAAAATGAAAATCGAAAGTGGAGGTGGTGGTGGACCTTGAATCGGCGCCGGAAGTGGAGGCAGGCGGTGGTGGACCTTGGAGCGGCCGCCTTGGGCTGGGATTGAACTGGAGGGCAGCGGTGGGCTGTGGGCGATTGGGGTTGGCCTTCAAACGGAGCGGCGGCGGTGGGCTGGGGGCTTGAACCGGAGTGGTCGGGCTGTGGACGGTGGTGGCGGTGTGGACGGCGGTGGCTAGGTAGAGGAGGACGCAATTTTTGCCGCTCAATTTCTCTTCTCTCTGCACAGACTGACGCGAAGGGAAGGGGGACGCAGTTTTTAGGTTAAATTCCTGACAGCCAATGGCCGTCAAGACTAGCGGGCTTATATTTTTTTTTTATTAAAAATAGTATCCTGACGGCCATGACCGTCAGGAGTAGCGAACTTATTTTTTTTAATTAAAAATTATATCCTGGCGGCCGCGACTGTCAGGATTCTGACGGCCAAACCCGTCAGCGACGCCAATTTTATATACTGACGGGTATGGCCGTCAGTATAATTAAGCGGGATAAACTCCCGCTTTTTCCCTGGCGGGTTACTGGCGGTCTATAATGCTGACGGCCAAAGCCGTCAGCATATCCGCTAGCAAAGTCGGCCGCCAGTAAGGCCGTCAGAAATGCTGGCGGCTTTTTGGCCACCAGTAAATCTGCCAGGACAGCCGGATTTTTTTGTAGTGGATGATGCATTACGAAGGTATTATTTGCATGACGTCCCACCATTATGGAAGAAGATGGAAGCAACTTTTAATTGATGCGTGCTCAGTGTATTCAGACTCAAATGTGTAATAAAATGGGATCGGAAATGACTTTAGTTCGAGTGTGCAACTATGCACTATGTTTAATTTCTAATGTTTGAATTTGTCACGTCATCTAATTTCTTATTTAATCAAATGTGTAATCTTTTATTTTTTCTTATTCAATAAAATTATTTTTTTAATGTTTATTTAAAATTGCTGATGACAATACTACACATGTATCAATAGGTTTTTCAACTTTTCATGTGACAAGACCTGACATTATCCCACACGTTTTTCAACTTTCTTTGTGACAAGACTACACCATAAGCATTATGTTTTCATCTTTAGTTGTGACAACGACAACACATTCCATACAACTGTCTAGTGAGATTGTAACTCGTCTATAAATTTGGAACATTGGACTACATTCTTTACAACCAATTTACTCCCTCACACCTTTGGTTTTCTCCATCATCTAAGTATTCTCATAACAAAAAGAAAAAATGAGTTCAAATCAGCCTAACAATGTACCATATTTTGAATCTGAAAAAGATTTCTTTTTCTACGATACGAATTCAATCGAATGGAGCATCCATATGGATACTAAGCTTGTTGACGACCTCTGTGAGAGTAAGTTCAATGGTGTCTACGATCCCAGAAGAGAATTACGCAATAATATCACGTGGATCTTGTTGGATAAAATCAATGGTGCGTTCGGGAAAGACTTCACAATGGACGACATAACCGCTCGAATTCAACTTCTGGAAAAACGACACAGGCATTTTCATATGATGTTGGGAAATGAACATTGCACTTGGGATCATGAGACCAACAAAGTGCAAGCGCCAGATTGGCTAGTACGATTTTGAAACGACGTCGCAGGCGATGCTGAGTTTACTGCTGCTTATCTAAAACATGGAGAACCTTTATTCGCTTTGATGGATCGGGTATTCAATAAAAAATACTTGAATTGCATTTGTCAATACCACAATCACATTGGAAATCTGCCATTACGAATGTGATCGCATCCGTGTAATATCAAATTACTGTAATTTTTATTTTAATCTTCATTATTGTTGTATCTTAATTTTATTGTATTTTTAATTTGAAATTAAAATTTCTAGTCATTTGGTTATTTATATTATTTTATTGTATTTTTTATTTCCAAATAAACTTCTTGTAATTTTAAAGCATTATTATGATATGTTTATTTATTTTAATTAATAAATTTTTTAAATAAATTATAAATATAAAAAATCTAAAAACTAGATAATATAAATAAATAAATAATATGTATGTTAGGGTTAGGGTTTGGGTTATATGGCCGTTTTTTTTTTTTTTTGCAAAATTGCCCCGGGACGCCATTCCCAAAGGCGTCCCGACCCCGATATTTTTTTTTCAAAATGTACCGGGACGCCATTCCGAAAAGCGTCTCGACCCCCCATGTTTGTTTTTTTTTCATTTCGACCCCAAAAACTTTGGGGGCAGAAATTTGGGTTCGGGACGCTTTTGACAATAGCGTCCCGATGAGCGGGACGTTTTGACAATAGCGTCCCACCTTATTTTTTTTAAGTTTTTCGAAAGTAACATATTCTTTTTAATTTTGATTTAAATTTATATTATTTATTTAATTAAACCTTGGAATTAGAAGCTCACCGTATCGATTTAAAGGTGTTTGGATGGTTTGCCTAACTGAAAAAGAAACATATCTGTAGGGCCTAAAACTTGTCATTTTTTTTTTCCTTCTGAGTGGGATGAATGTTAAGGTCAAGGCACGATTTTGGTCAATATTTATGTAGTACTCCTTGATGATCTATTTTACGCCCAAAGCATTGGACGTGAAGGCCGGGCTGAAATTTTTGAGTGTGTAAGGGCCATCTTTGACAGTAAATAGGGATTTAGAACTTTTGAAACCTTTGTATGAATCTCGATTGAAGTGGAGGCGAATGAATTTCTGTCCGGGCTCGACTGAGAAAACGTAGCTGAATTCTTGATGAGATACTCGAGTGGCTCTTGTGTTGGAATGTTTGCTGTTGATCAATGCCTGAACAATGAAAAAGTGGAAAGAAAGGAAAAGAAAATTTAAACATTTGTCTATTATTACAACTAAGTTTGTGCGATAGCATCCATTTGTCTCTGTGCTAGAGGCGTTTGAATATCTACATGAAGTGAGAAATCTAAACATTTGCTTGGGTTAATGCATTTCTTTCAGTTATAATGTTTTGAATTTTCATGTGGACAGGATTTATTGGTTTGAACTTTAATAATCACTCCATAATTAGGTTTAGCAATTAGATGAGTGAACCTAAATAACAAATTACATGGAATCCAGTTTCCAAGTTTTATTTTTATTTTTTTGGTTTCTTCCTATGTTGGTCCTGCAATAAATGCCACAAAAACTGAATCACTACTGAAACTAAGTGTATAATTTGGGACATAAGTTATGATCCTGGATTTAAACAACAATCATTGCCAAATATCAATGAATAGGAAAAAATAATTCATAATATAATCGATAATGATCTGTCAGTCATTGATGTTCTTACAGCGTTTGATGGATGTAAGGTAGGTGTTTGGATTTGCAAATAATTAACAATTGGGCAGAAAGATTCTTTTTAGTAGTATATCTCTGGTTCTGAAGTGGACAAGAATTTGTGGCTGTGATAGTTATAATTATTTCTTAATTGTTTTTAAAGTAATTCAACGTAAAAGCTCCGCCAGAGATGTTGGGCAACATTGGGTTGATTTAATTTGTACTCCGTGAAAATACAAATTAAATGAAAAGAATGGAAAAAAAAAGGGAGAAAGGGCAAAAATGACTTTTTGGTTCAATTCAATATTTAAAATTAAATGGAAAATGATAAGAAATTATATAATCATGCCTAGTCAGCATTTGGGCCCGAATGTGATAAAATGTACCTTATTTGATGAATTTGCCAACTTAAAAGATGTGATTTGATGTTGACCAACATCACGTATCTTTTGTGGAAAGTGGCCAATATAATGTACTAAAAATAAAATTATCTCGGGAAAATTATAATTCTCAACGGCAACTTTTCAAACTAAAAACAAAAACCCTACAAAAAGAACCATATGATCATATATTTGCGGAATTTACCTCAATAAATGAAATATCCCTAAATTCAACATAATAAGTAAATTCCAAGGAATCAATCAAGCTCCATACACAAATGAGAAGCAAAAATACAAATACTGCAAGAAAATAAACATATGAGAAACTTTAACAACCATAACCCATGACAAAATCACAATACATATTAAAAATTGATATTAGGTGATGGAAAATTAAAAATAATAATTTTTTTTGCTAATCTAGAACCCATTAGAGATACCGAAAATCCCCCTTTTGCCATCATCGTCTTCTTCACTCTCACTCTTATTCTCATCCTCTCTACTAAGGTCACCAACCCTAATTCCCTCCTGCCTTGAAGTTTACCTATAAAACTCCACCAAATGAGGACCACGTGCATTAGGCCTTGGAGAGCATACTCATACACCCAAACCCTAATCAGCAAATGATGTCCAGTGTGACGATGAACTTCGAGTAGCCCCAGTCGGCGCAGTGCTGGTAACAAGAAGAACAAAATGATTGTTGAAGGAAAATTGAAAAGCAAGGGCAAATAAGTGGTTTGGCTAGAGTCGGTGTGGGGGCTAAATACTCAAAGGAAATAATCAATCCATCGAGGTGGAGAGCGGAGATACGAAGATAAGGAGACACGGAGATGGAGGAGAGGTTGGGCTCTGGGTTGAAATTTGATGAAGTGTCACTGAATTAATTAAAAATATTTACAATTCACAATGTAAAATACAACAATACATTCTAAAAAATATTGAACATATTAGAACATATTCATAATGGACGTTCTAAATAACCGAACATACCATAACGTATTTAAAATATACGTTCTAAAAAGTGAATATTTTAGCATGGGTTTTACAATATACATTCTAGATATAGTTAGTCTTCAATTATTTAGAACGTATATTGTAAAAGCTATTATAGTATATGATTTTTTATAACAAAAATGCCACCGGACGACATTCTAGAACATAGTCGTCTGATATGTTCTAGAATGTCTGTTCTAGTAAGCTATTTGTGCACTAGTGAATGTGGAAACGTCGGGTCTTTTTCGGTTTCTATTACGTGGTGTTGCTAATATAAGCAAACCCAACCCAGAGTCGCATATTTGAATATTATTTATAAAATCATTTGATGTTTGTTTCTATTTTACAAGTTTCGTTCAATATATATGTAAAATATTGTTTAAGAACACGCTAATCTCAAGAGGTTATTCGTGATTTACCATACGGGGGTATTTATAATTTTGAATGATGCTTGGGTTTAGAACCTTATGTTTTTTAAAGCTTCTTTGATGGACCTTGATATATTTTTTGTAACCAAATGTTTTTTCTCCACATTCTGCTTCCCCTCATATGGGAGCAATTTTATGCCGCTCAAATGAATTGCTGGAGATGTTTCTCAAGGTATACGGAATTATAATATCGTCATTTTCTCCACTCAAACTTTATAATACTATTCATACTCTAAGAACATGACAATTGTCTATGAAGCTAATTTGATTTTAGTGCCTAAAGATGAATTAATTTAATTTCAGTTGCTTATTTCGCCTAATTACAAAAAACATTAGAGAATCTTACTTGTGATTTTAACTAATAATAGATATATCTTAGGTGCCATCGATGATATACAGCATGTTCAACTAGTTTTCGGAGCTTAAAATGATTTTATGTAACTCGTCCAACTCGAGATCAACTTCAAATTTCATTGCTAAAGTTGACCTGGATGATGATGATGATACTGCTTCATCGGATACCACGTCGACCGGTTTAGTTTTATATTTCCATCCCCTTCTTCTGCCCAATAAGATTTATTGTCTTCGTTCAACAACACGATCATTTCCATCTCATAGTTCACGATCTTTTAACTGCTGAAAATTCAAGTATGTGTGATTTTACTTTTCACAATGATCCTTAATAAATATTGACACCTTCCCATCAAATAATGGAATCTAGCATTATGTGAAAAAGATGAATCATGGCTGTAATACTTGTAAATATTTTCCCATTCTTATAGTTTCTATTTTAGATAAACTCTTTGTTGATTATTGAATTTGGTATATTTATAGGTGCTCTAATTAATATATGCACAGTATGTACTATTGCTGATTTGGTGTATTTGTTGGTGAAATTATTAATATATTTACAGACTACAGTATTTAGTATTTATGGTTTTTTGTGTAATTGTTGGCTCTGGCCTTTCATTTTCATTTATTTAGATTTTTTCTGCAACTTTCTAGAACGGTTATTAAAATATTTGTTATATAAACCCCCACTTTCTAGAAAGGTTTCATTAAATTCGTTCTAGAAACAATACTTTTCTAGAAGGGATCTTTTGGGACAACATGTCTTTGCAATATGTGCGACGTGATCGCTCCTCCACACTTATCGACACGAGGATTTTGAAATGAAAATTTTCAAATAATTGGCATGACAAGTCGTGCCTATCAATATATGAGTTTTTGGAACAACATAATAGATCAAAAGTGACGAAAACGAAATATATATGGATGACTTCTGTCCTTCCTACTAAACTCATTGTTGTAGTGAGTATTGTTTGTTTTCCATTCTTTCACCTACCATGTCACAATCAATCAAATATTTAACAAAAAATACAATTATCTAACAAAATATATTAGTCAAACTGGTTCCAATTTTAAAATTGTTTCATTCCTTATTAGTGACTTCCTGAAAAGAAAGAGCAATCTGAAGAAGCTAGTGAATAAGAACAAGCCCTTTCCAACAACTTCCCTTTAATGAATCATTGGATAATTTCCACAAATGACAAATACCATTCATAAGAAGAAGGATGAGGCTGATAATTATCTTGAAAATTACAAGTCTGAATATCAAAACCAGTATATATCGAGATTAATGAACAATGTCTAGTGTTGTGAATGTGGTGGTTTTGGCCATCACAACATGTATGCAACAAAAACAGTGACTTAAAGTAACACAAATTTATAACACTTTTTATATTAGGTACTTTTTGTAACACCATGCTTGTAATATTTTTTATATTATAATATTTATGTAACATTTATGTAACACTTTAAAAATATGCAACACTTCTATGTAACACTTTTAATTAGGTAACACTTTTTAAGTAACACTTTTTTTGTTAATTTTTTGTAACATAAATTTGTATCACTTTAATTCAATAACAATTTTAAATCTCATTTTGCAAATACAATATTATGACACTTTAAGTGAAGATAATTCCACGAACAAATTTAATTTTGCCAAAAAATATTAATTTTCAATTGAGTATAAATTCTTTATATTTGAACAAAATATTGCATTATTGAAAAAATAGGTGGAAGTGATTTCGATTAATATCGTGATACTGTTACTTTTATCTTTCAGTGGTTACAATAGTTATTATGATGATTTCTAAACAGAAAATTATAATTTCGACTGATATTGTGAAACTAATATTATTATCTATTAATAAGTATAATAAGTATTATATAATAATAACAATAATAGTGGGTAATAATAATAATAATAATAATAATAATAATAATAATAATTACTAATCATCTATGAAAAATTCACAAATAAGATAAATAAACTCAAGGTTTCGACAGTTCAACATGAAATAATGGCGGCGAGGGTGAATAATTGAGCGGCAAGTTCTAAATTGGAGTGAAAGCGGCAAAAAAAACAAAAACAAATTTCACAAAATTCCTATCGTCTCTTCCCTCTCCAAAACTCTGCGCTTTCTCATCTACTTCGCTCTCCCTGTGCCACCCCTTATCCACCTCCATGGTGCTACCCTAGTTTGCCTCCACGGTTCAGCCCAAAGTCCACTTCAAAAGTGACGCAGTCCCGACGAAGAAACAACCCTATTTATCTTTCTTCATTCACCTCTAATATTGCTTCAATTTTCTCCAAATGAAGGTAATGTTTATGATTATTTGCAGTTTTGTTCATAGTTTCTAATATTTTTTATTCTCAAACTCAGGCATTTACATAATATTTTCATTTGTGTCGTGTAAAAATCTAACCTTTATTGGGTGAGCAAATCGTAATTTCATTTCTGATTTCCTTTTTTTTTTAATTTCAGATGCAAAGCAAGCTCGCGAATATAACCCTTGGGACCGAGCAGGATTTCTATGACGTTAGCCTCGTCGACACCTACAACCTCGCCATTTCCATTACTCCCTTTGTTGGATTTTTTTATACCTTGATAAAAGTAGCCTGGATCTTCTTTTTAAGTGAGGAAAATTAAAAACTAAAGAAAAAAGTGTCTAGATTTGTAAATATATATACTGTGAAGGCATTGTTACAAATTAGGTGCGTTCATCAAATTTTTTTTATGGGTTTTTTTCTTCAGAGTGCTCAAATCAAGTCGAAAAAAATTCGGGCTGAGTTTTTTTATTTTTTAAATGCTTAATTGCGAAGTTGATAAGCATTTGTAAGTGACTAAATCTTTGTATCAGAATGAGAGGATGATGTTATTGATTAGTCTAATTTGGTATTGGACTATTAATTTTGCTGTAATTGAGGAGGGGTTATGTAAATGGAAAATTCAGAATATTTTGTTTTACAACCATATTAAATGGAAATCATCAATTTTGTATAACTTAAAACCTGTGAAAAAGGGATTCATTGCTAAAATCATCAAGGATAGCATTTGTTAAGGTTAATCAACAATTTTGCCCATGACTAATAACTAGTAGTTTATTTGCTATGTTCAAGAAAGGTTGCAAATTTCTGAATTGACAACATTGCAAGTTCAAAAAAAAAAAATAATTATATATTAATTTGCAGGAAAATGTAGTTATGCTGGATGTGTGAGCGACCTGAACCTGATGTGCCCGGTCGGGCTTCAAGTGCAGTCCCACGACAAGAAGAGAGTGGTGGCATGCAAGAGCCCGTGTTCGGCCGTCAACTCCCCAAGGTACTATTGAACCTTTTTTCTTTTTTTTTCCTGTAGAATTATTAAAATAATTGATCGAGAGGCACATTTTGTTGTATATTTTGAAATTAGGTGCTTAATAATATCTCACTTCTCCAATTTGATTGTGGATTTCTGATAAAAAGTATTTTAGGATATACACTTTTATTTACATTATCCAAAATAATGCAATTATTTTTCTCAGTATTTTCATTCTATGTTCCTTTTCTAGATTCAGTTTTTAATCTACACAAGTACTCTCTCTTCAGATGATTTAGTGTTGGTTTTGTCTATTGACTTTCATATAGCTCTCCTGAGCAGTAATTATTTATACTGGGAATGGGTTCTAATCTACATAGGAAAAAAATGTTGAGTTTTTTAGTTTTAAACAGGTGATAAATGTTTTTTTTTGTTTTATATTCTTGACAGTTCTGTAATAAATTTAAATGGCTTGCATATATTATCGATCAATGTCATATTTGTGTCTCTCTTGATTAATTTAGAATATCTTTGGCCTTCGCTTTTCTCATTATTTGGTGATATCCCTAGGTAAAAAGGGTCAAGTCTCCTAAGGCTTATAATGTTGGGGTATCGTCAGAGGAATTTTTTTTAATTGAAATCCATTAGCCCGATTTGGAAGGTGATTTTTCATCCATATAGTTAAATTGATTGCTTATAATTTTTCATAGGCCCTATAGGTGGAAACATTATTAATGTTGATAGTATTGTTTTATCTGCTCAAATTTAAATTTTTCGAGCTTTATTCGTATTTAAGTAAGGCGGTTATGTCTGATCAAACAGGTGGACAGAGCACGTGTCATACAAACACTGCTTTTTGTAGCTGGAGTTAACACTCTTCTTCAATCGCTATTCGGAACCAGATTACCTGCCATTGTTGGAGGGTCTTTTGCTTATGTCATTCACATTACATATATAATTAATGACTCGTCATTGCAATGGATTAATGATCCACATTTAGTACGTAGCCACGTGTTTTTTTTCCCTTTATCGACTTCTTGGTCCTTATTAAGTCTTATATGATGCAATATAATGTTACATTGATAAATGTTCTTTGCAGTTTGAATAAATGGCTTTAGTGTTTAATGTTTGATCCTTTTTTTTAGAGATTCATACGTACCATGAAAGCTATACAAGGAGCTCTGCTTGTCGCCTCGAGCGTACAAACTATTCTAAGCTACAGCCACGTATGGGGCTGTTTTCATGGTACGATTTTTATCCATTTCATTTAGGATGTTGAAATACTTAATTTTTTAAAATCAAAAATACTTATGAATTTTTAAGATGTTTTGACATTTCAGCTTTCTCAGTCCTCTTGGAATGGCACTCGTCGTTGGCTTAGTTGGTTTGGGTTTTTTTCAACTTGGCTTTACTACAGTATAATCCTGTAACACCCACACATCAAATCCACATTTTCATATTTTTATTTATCATTGTGCATTAAAAATATAATTTTAGTCCCAAGCTCGTCACCGTAAACAATTTTCTATTATTGGTTTCAAATAATTTACGAATTTTATTTAATCAAATTAATAGCTCGGTTATCAAATAAATTATAATTATCGACTTATAAAAATTATTATAATTATTTAGTATTTTAGTTATTCGATTATTTATTTAAATTACCATTGAGACGTTTACAAAATTAATGTCAAATTACTGTTGGGTCGACTATGAAATTATTCGGTTAATCTATTGGGTCGTTATTAATTATTTTCGGTTTTAGACTTCAAGCAAACCCATTAAAACAAGCCCAAGCCCATCAACCCTAACCTTTAAAATAATATTTTATTTTATTTATTATTACTATTCATTTATTTATTTTGTCATTTGGTGTACAAGGATGAAACCTTATCCCCATTTTTCTTGACATTGCTTCTACACCACAAACAATTCAACCCACATTTCCAACTTTCAGCTTTCTGCTTACGGTAAGAATTTTTTTTCAAAGAAGAAACAATTCATCATTCAATTTATTTTTCTTCTTCCTCTCAGCCAATTTCTAAACATCATCTCTGCAACAAATCCACACCATCGCCATGCCAACATCACCATATCGCCACCTGCCAAACCCCAAACTGCTGAGCCCGACACCTGCCGACAAACCACCACCGGAGTCACAACTTCCACCACAAGCCCCTGCCGAAAAACCACGAACAAGCCACCGTTTTAGCCGACACAAAATCCCCAACCAGTTGCAGCCACACCCGAGGCCCGAAGAACCTCGACGACAAACCACCCACAAGAACCAGCCCGCATCGACTGCCGAGCCGGAACCCAACCACAAACCACAACCAGTCGCGGCTCGAAGTTAAGCCCGACAACCACAGCTAACAACTACCCCACCCCGACGCCTCTCCATCGCCAAACGTCGACACCTTCATGCCGTCAACCGCCGCGGCCCGAATCAAGTCGGAACCCAACGACCCACGAGGACCAACCAGACCACAACCCCAAACAGTCCACCGCCGCCAGTCCATTCACCACCACAACCACCGGCAAACCCATAGGCCGGGCCACCGCCTTGGAGGAATCGAAGGGGAGAGGGTTTATTGCTGGCCGGTTTTTGAACTGGAGAAGGCGAAGGTCGCCTCGCCGGTTGCTGCACAATGCCGCCGCGTTGCAGGCGCCCCACTGTTGTCGTCGCTCTGCCGAACGCCGCCGCCCTCTTTGCCGTCGCCATCGTCAATCGGTCGGTGTGGAGCTGCGCCGATTTCTGGACGAAGAAGAAAGGAGAGAAAAAGAAATCGGGCGGATGATTTGGGGTCGAGGAGAGAGAGAAATGAAATGGGGCAGACGGGTTTTGAAGGATTTAGGGCTTAATCCCATTCTTATACTCCAATCTTTTTCCAAAATTCCAATTGACCCCCCTGACTTTTACCCTTGTTTCAATTTAGCCCCCAGAGGTTTTAACAAGGTTCAATTGAAACCCCAGCTTCCTAACCCTTTTTAATTGAACCCTCAACTTACAACAAACTCCTAATTCAACCCTCCAACTTTTGAAAACTTCAATCCAACCAAATAAAACTTAATAAATTTCAATTGAGTTTATTATTATTTATTTTAATATTATATTGTTTATTTTAAATATATATATTATATATTAATATTTTAAAAATTATTTGATTATATATATACTAATTAAGTATATTTTTAAAATGATTAGGTGACGAGGAAATCGGGACATAGGAATCAACCACGTGCATTCAATCGACTTATTTCCACGACTCTATTTTCAAGGTAGGGACCACCGACTTGTCTTATGTTAAATTCTATGTGCTCAAATCTATGTGCAATGTTTATCATGAAATTCTATGTTTATAAATTAATATAGCCGTGGACCGCAAAAGTTGTCCGTGATCGGGGAAAAGGGTCATTGGGTTTATCCCAACGTGCTATATCCAATGATTAAAACCAGGGGCCTTAAGTGCCTATGACCGGGGAAAAGGGTCATCGGGGAAGCCTATGACCGGGGAAAAGGGTTATAGGGGAAACCCGCCGCGTTTTAGCTGCAGTCAACTGTCTTCCAAAGTAAAA
The DNA here is from genome assembly GCA_014905375.1 of Phtheirospermum japonicum. Classification (NCBI taxonomy): domain Eukaryota; kingdom Viridiplantae; phylum Streptophyta; class Magnoliopsida; order Lamiales; family Orobanchaceae; genus Phtheirospermum; species Phtheirospermum japonicum. The sequence continues at coordinate 266,775 of BMAC01000361.1, read as the reverse complement.
TTATGAATTCTATGGTTAATTGTGCTATTTCTGAGTTTGTATAATTTTGCATGAGGTATGTCGGTGTAACTATTAAGTACGTTGAACTCATCCCAAATCAACGACGTGTTTTTTCAGGTACAAATGAAGATATCGAATGAAAGGGGAACGAGGAGGGGAATGAAAACTGTTGATGTTGGATTTTATGTTTTAATCTTGTTTTACGTTTTATCCACTATTGGAAACTTGGTTGTTTACATTATGATTATTTTCGCTGCGTATTTCTTGAACGTTTTGAAAAATGTGAATCTTTTATCGTGAAAATTAGACATTTATTGTGACGCCAAGATTTCTCCATTTAATTATGTAAAAATATAAAACCTTTTTCGACTAAAGTGAAATCGGGGCGTTACAAAAAGGTGGTATCAGAGCCAAGGTTTTGATTGGTTCTGTAGACTCGTTTCGTTTGTGAAAATCAAAAGTTTATAAAATAAATATTTGGATTACTTAAATAGTTTTCATTCCTCCTCGTAGAACATTCGTCGATATCCTCAAGGTACAAAAGTTCATTGCAATTGTTTAATCATTCATTTAAATTCCATGTTAATTCATAACTGCATTGTATTGGGTATGGATGATTATACTATGGATATGATTGCTTTGTCTTGGGAATGGTTGATGATGCTTTTGATGTGAATGTGTTGTATTGGGAATGATTGTTGATGCTATTGGTATGATGACACTCCAAGGCATGGAGGATTTCATTATTTATGGTTTTTTGGAAGTCGACACGATGAGGTTATTTTGTTGACCAAAACATCGCTTGTGGCGCTTAGCCAAGGAAAGAACACCCAAGGAAAATCGTGAAGAGGTTTCCAAAGGGAAGGAGAAGGGGGAATATGTGGTGGCGTGTCAACAATGTTACGACGTATATTAAGAGTTATACCTCGTAAATTAATCAAGTAAATATTTTGATGACATTAGGATATGGCGTCAAATCGAGAAAGAAAGTTCGTCGAAGAAGAGAATAGCAATCGTCATTGTAGATTGATAGTCTTATTACTTTGGCTTTATTATTGACTTTTAGTATCTTTCTTTTCCTCGTACGTTTGTTTTCTATTTTGGACGTGGTTTTGGTTTAGTGGCTATCTTCGACTTATTGAACGAAAAGAGATATTACTATTATGGAAGGAATAGTCTATGTTCTCAGTTTTCGTATAGTTCCTAGTCGTCTTTGAAGTGAAGTCTAGACCCACAACTTTGGTGGACAAGAGAAAGTGGGTAGGAGGAAGTTCCAACCAAGGCAAGCAACAGAAGACGGGAGATGACAAACCCACGTGCCGAAGTTGCGGTAAGAGACATTTTGGAGAATGCCTTATGAGGCAAGGAAAGTGTTATCGCTGCCATCAGAGTGGGCATATCGCACCTTTCTGCACCGTGTTCGGTCAATGGCAACAAGGCGGTGGAGTGCCGAGGCTAGGACCGGCTACTGGAGGAAATGCTCGAATGTATGCCATGGCACGCAACGAAGCTGAAGAAAATCCTGGAGTTATAACAGGTATGTTAACCATCTCAGGAATTCCTGCTTTTGTGCTTTTTGATACGGGTGCTTCGCATTCTTTTGTGTCGAAGAAATTTCATAATTTAACTGAAGTTAAGAGCACTAGAATAGAGGAACCCTTAGAAGTTGGTTTACCATCCGGGATGTGTTGATCACGAACTTGATGTATAAGGGAGTGAAGATCGATGTAGGAGGAAAGAGTCTCGAGGCTGACTTGTATATGATCGAAATGAGGGATTTCGACTTGATATTAGGAATGAACTGGCTCACGAAATATCAAGCAAAGATACAATGTCGCGAAAGAGAAATAACTTTCAAACTCCCTGAAAGTGAAGAGATCAAGTTCTATGGAGCCAAAACCAAGACGGTGCCACAAGTAATAACAACAATGAAGGCCATGAAGCTGTTGAAGAAAGAGAGATGTCAAGGTTTCCTAGTGAATTTGGTTAGCAATCCAGCGGTAGAGGTGACGCCGCTCGAAGTGCCCATTGTTCGAGATTTTCAGGACGTCTTTCCAGAAGAGTTACCAGGATTACCGCCCAGTCGTCAAGTCGAATTCACAATTGATTTGACACCAGGGGCAGCACCAATCTCAAAGGCACCATACAGGATGGCACCGAAGGAACTACAAGAACTAAAGGCACAAATCCAAGAGTTGTTGGATTTAGGTTTTGTTCGACCGAGTGTTTCACCGTGGGGAGCACCAGTCCTCTTAGTTAAGAAGAAAGATGGGTCAATGAGAATGTGTATCGATTATAGAGAACTTAATCGAATCACAATAAAGAACAAGTATCTGTTACCCCGAATTGAAGACTTATTCGATCAATTGAAAGGAGCAAGCATTTTCTCTAAGATTAACTTAAGGTCGGGGTATCATCAATTGAAGATCAAAGAGAGTGACATTCCGAAGACTGCTTTCAGAACGAGATATGGACACTACGAGTTCGTGGTGATGCCTTTTGGGCTAAGCAATGCTCCAGCAGTGTTCATGGATTTGATGAATAGGGTTTTCCACCCCTACTTGGATAAGTTCGTCATAGTTTTCATTGACGACATCTTGGTTTATTCTAAGAATCGAGAAGAGCATGAAGAACACTTACGAATAGTGTTGGGAACACTTCGTGAGGAGAAGTTGTATGCGAAGTTTAGTAAGTGTGAGTTTTGGATGGACCGAGTAGTGTTCCTTGGTCATATCGTCACTGCTCAAGGGATAGAAGTGGATCCATCTAAAGTTGAAGCTATTAATAGATGGGCCACCCCCACGAATGCGAGTGAAGTTTGCAGTTTTCTGGGTCTAGCAGGCTACTATCGAAGGTTTATTAAAGGATTTTCTAAGATAGCTGTGCCGATGACTCGACTTACGAGAAAAGGGGAGAAGTTCGTTTGGAGCTTGAAGTGTGAGGAGATTTTTCAAGAACTGAAGAAAAAGCTCACTACCGCACCCGTCTTGACAATTCCCGACCCAACGAAGGACTTCGTTATTTATAGCGATGCGTCAAAACAAGGTTTAGGTTGTGTCTTGATGCAACATGGGAAAGTAGTGGCTTATGCCTCACGACAACTCAAAACCCATGAGACGAACTACCCTACGCATGATTTAGAACTTGCAGCTGTAGTTCATGCTTTGAAGATCTGGAGACACTACTTGTATGGAGGCAAGTGTGAGATCTTTACCGACCATAAGAGCTTGAAGTATTTGTTCACTCAGAAGGAGCTGAATATGCGTCAAAGAAGATGGTTGGAATTGGTTAAAGATTATGACTGCACCATTAACTACCATCCAGGGAAGGCGAATGTGGTAGCCGATGCGTTGAGTCGTAAAGGAGGACTGATGAGTTTACCTTCTGAACAAGATAAGTTGGTTGAGGAGTTCGCCAAGATGAAAATCGAGATGTTGATACCTCCAAGGAATACAAAGGCGATCATAGCATCCTTAGTGGTGCAACCAACGTTGAGAGAAAGGATCAAGGAAATTCAAACCCAGGATGGTTTCATAAACAAAATGAAGGAGAAAGTGCGAAAAGGGACCATCAAAGGTTTTGTTTTAGCAGACGATGGAGTTTTMTTTTACGAAAGGAGGATTTGTYTTCCAAAGGACGAGGGTCTAAGGAAAGAAATTTTGGAAGAAGCCCATTATACTCCTTACACTGCACATCCTGGTGGCACCAAGATGTATAAGGATTTAAAGACAGTGTTTTGGTGGAGGAGCATGAAAAGAGACATTGCCACTTTTGTGGGAAAGTGTCTAGTTTGTCAGCAAGTTAAGGCCGAACATCAARYACCGTCAGGTTTGTTGAGACCACTAGAGATTCCAGAATGGAAGTGAGAGCATATCTCGATGGATTTTGTAGTAGGTTTACCGCCATCGACGAGAGGTAACAAGGCGGTGTGGGTGATAGTAGATCGTTTAACCAAGTCGGCCCACGTTTTACCGGTCAAGATGACATTCAACATGGAACAATATGCTCAAGTCTATATTCGGGAAATCGTTAAGTTACATGGAGTACCGGTCTCGATTGTGTCAGATAGAGATACGAGGTTCACTTCGAACTTTTGGAAGAGTCTTCAAAATGCTTTGGGCACTAAACTGAAGTTCAGCACAGCTTATCACCCACAAACAGACGGTCAAACTAAAAGGACTAACCAAATCATGGAGGATATGTTGAGGACCTGCATACTCGACTTGGGAAGTCAGTGGGAAGCTTTACTACCGTTGGTGGAATTCGCTTACAATAACAGTTATCAATCTACTATTGGTATGGCTCCCTACGAGGCTCTGTACGGGAGAAAGTGTAGATCTCCTCTTTATTGGGACGAAGTAGGTGAGAGAAAGATTTTGGGCCCTGAACTGATACAAGAAACGGTTAAACATATTGCCACGATTCGAGATCGAATTAAAATTGCGCAGGATCGACAGAAGTCTTATGCGGACCGTCGAAGAAAGGATCTGCATTTTGAAGTGGGCGATAGAGTGTTTCTGAAGGTAGCACCAATCCGAGGTGTAGTGAGATTTGGTCAGAAGGGGAAGTTGAAACCAAGATTCATAGGGCCGTTCAAAATTCTCAAGAGAATCGGAGAATTGGCCTACGAGCTTGCGCTACCACCAAGTTTATCGAGCATTCATAACGTCTTCCATGTATCGATGTTAAGAAAGTATGTCTACGATCCGCACCACATTGTGAGCTACGAAGAGTTGGAGGTTAATAAGGATTTAACTTATGAAGAAGCTCCGGAAGCGATTCTGGATCGCAAGATACATCGATTGAGGAACAAGGAAATAGCTTTGATCAAGGTGCAATGGAGACGTCATGGGATGAATGAGGCCACTTGGGAACAAGAGGAAGAGTTCAAGTCGAAGTACCCAAATTTCGGCATTCCGGGTAAGTACGGAATTTTGAGGACAAAATTTTTCTAAGGAGGGTAGGTTGTAACACCCATGCATCAAATTCACATTTTCATATTTTTATTTATCATTGTGCATTA
>BMAC01000361.1:215811-247416 GCA_014905375.1 Phtheirospermum japonicum | reverse complement strand
GCCGTTAAATTTTACGGCGGTTTTTAAAAACCGCCGTAAAAAATCATAAATTAACGGCGGTTTATTTGATATTTAACGGCGGTTTTTAAACCGCCGTGGTCTGGACACTTTCACGGCGGTTTTTTGAACCGCCATTAGTTGGTTCACTTTTTACATCGGTTTTAAAGATATACCTTCTAGAAAGTAGTAAAAAATTTAAAAAAAAATAAATGAAAGCAAGTGCTCTAAAATTAAATAAAAGCAGGATGAACTATGGCACCAAAGATTTGGGCATGTCCACTAGAAGATGTCTATGGCTCCTACATATGGACTTTATAAGAATAATAAAGCTCCTAGTCAGCTTTCTAATCACCATGTCAGAGATATTACTTTGAGGATTCAAAGAAATCACCTTGTAACACATTTCATTGGAGCCTTGAATGAAAGAAGCAGATGCAGAAGGCAAACTAATTTCAAGAAATGATAAAACTGGTCTGTATGACTTCTTGCTATTCTCTGGTAACGAACACATGTTTTGCTTCATCCATTAAACTTAAAAGGGTGGAATATTCCCTTGAGGATGAATTCTATATAAATGCAATGCAAAAGGAACATGATCAGTTTGTTAAAAATGATGCTTAGTTCTTTATTCCCCGACCTAGTTCTGGTAATTTGATCGTGACAAAATGAATTAAAAAGACTAATGTAATGGAGATTATTGTAAGAACCAAGGTACACCTGAGTCTCCTTCTATTTTAATTACTCATTCTTATTTATAAGGAGAACTCGCTCATTTGAGCTAGAGTACTCTAACTCAGCTTGCTAATCCTCAGTCACTACTTGATTTCTATAAGTGTGCATATTTTGCCTCAAGGGACTGATTAATAAAACTCAAGTTGGGACTGATTATTCCATCGCACAAGTAGCAATAACACCTCATAAATATGCACAAAGCTGATATTCCTAGTCTAATAAAACTCAAGTTCAACAGCACAAAGCTCTCACAAATAAACCCGTAAATATGCAGCACCTCATTTCCTTCCAATTTTTCCTCCATTCTTACGAACAACACCTCATTCTTGAATCCTTTAGACCACTGTTCTGCTATTTGTCTGCTTTTCCCTGTGAATGAATAAGAGTAACATTATTAAGTAAGAAAAACCTAGAGGAAAATCCACCGACGTCCTCATAATTACTTAAATAACTAAGAAAAAGTAATTAAAACTGAGAAATATATATACCGAGTAATGTTTTCTACCCATATCTCACGTACTTCATCGATTGTTTCTTGATCGTATGGTTCAACTCCCAATGAGTCCTACACAATCCGACTCAAAAATAATTTGTCATTTTAAAAATGAAGTTTAGGTTTGGAGTTTAAAAAATCTTCAGTAAATTTTTACTACTTAAAAAAATGAGTTTACGTACTTTTGTCTAATGAGGAATTCACACTGACCCCAGAGCAAATGTCATACATATACCTCATGACATAATAACCACACTCACTGCCTCCTCGTTGTTGATTACACTACAAAAATCATATGAAAGCAGATCAATATTCCCCTCTCAATCGGTGAGGCAAGATGAAATGGGTCGAAGAACTTTACTAACTTGCCTTCTAGGGTAACCGATATACTATTTTATTAAAAATACCTTAAAAAATAACTTACCGGCAGATTACTCCACCCCATATTTTTTCCTCTTCTTTCTTTTGTTGACATATAGGTCCGAACTGCCCTGCAAATAGTAATCATTGCACTCAAGCAGTTAATTAACACGCAAAGTATTATTTTCAATAAACAACAAGAGATTATTACCTATATATTAAACATTTTACAGTTTTAAACCCAAAATGAGTGGATGAACCACACATTCTTATATTACATCCAATGAAAAATGCCAAGCGGTTTTATGAGAGTAGGCTATAGAAAGAATCAGGTTGTGGAAAATACCAAATCTTACAATAATTCTATGAAACAACTTGCCCACGAAAACTTGCCCACAAAAAAGAATTAGTACATTACTTTTGACACTAAGGACCTGAAAGTGAATTGTTTTTTATGATGTTATTGTAAAAAAGGAGAGGAAGTTACCTTTTTAAAAAATATGAGACAAATATAGGGGGAAAATTTACGTACATATTAACATGTGTCTTGATATCCAAGTCCCTCTTGTGTCCCTTTGGATCTAAAATAGAAACCTAATTCTTCCCGGGACATATCACTAGCAGCACCCAGTGGTCACTACATATTTTCATAAGCACAAAGATTAATTATCTTTATAAATTATAACAGTTGTAGTAAAGGTAAAAATAACAAGAAATAGTAATTTACTTGTCTAGATATGGTGGTAGAATGAATGTCCTGCTAAATATTTCACTGAAAGCATCACTCATGTACGTCGTCACAGCAGTCGGGTCATTTAATATACTTTTCTTGCAGATCTTTGCTGGACAAAGAAATCCGATGGAATCGGCACAAAGACTCTCAGCCAACCCACGAAGACACCTGTAAATCATTAGTAGATTCATAGCTAAATAGATTTAAGCTAAATATTGAACTAATTGATAAGGAAAAAGAAAGCTCGTACTGCGCAAAGACTTGCACAACAACAACACTGATCGACCCCATTCTTAATAGGCTCCGAATATCATCAATTGACATGTGAATTTTCGTCTCTCTTTTGTCATGGAAGACGGTTTTCTCAAGGTCCATAGAGACGTGGTCCACGTGCACGGGCATCGATAAGATCAGGTTGTGTAGCTCTATGCAATTGGGTCCCAAAGTCTCCAAGACTACATCATCAACAAGAGGTGGCCTTGGTTTTCTTGCAGATTGCTCACCACTTGTCTCCATGGGACTTCTTCTCTGTTTCTTTGGACATGGCCTTGTAAGTTCCTGTACAATTGGCCATGACTCAGCATAATAAAACTAAATAAATAAGTGGTGAAATTAAAACATATATTATTACCTCTCTTGCCTGAACCAATCTGATCGGCCACTGCAAGAAGCTACCTAACGTTTCACCCACGTGCCTCATTTCTGGATGAGCCATCGCCGGTAGAGGAAGTTCTGCTGCACCCTCGACAATTTGATCTACTGAGACCTTGACATGACCGAGTTTCACCTTCTGATGATGCACGAGTTTCACCTTTTTGATGATGCACGATCGTTTCCCCCAGAATGGACAGGGCCAGGCGGCACTCGGTCGGACTCTATTACTCAAAGTAGCCTAAAGTTAATGGTCTGAATAAAAATGATTATATTCTGATGATGAATACAAATTAAAACTTGATGATAACGAGTTCGGGTTTTATAGGTTATACCGTAATGGCCTGAGTACATGCAGGTATTGACAATGCAAAAATGCAAAAATCCCCTGACCGTAACGGCCTGAGTATATTATATAACAAACCTAATTACTTTCAGCCCCTTTAGTCTTGTATTCACATTCTGGATACACGGTAAATATATGTTTTAACTATGAAAGTTTGTTTCTGGAAATAATACGATGCAATGCCCTTGGGAGGTAATAATTGGAACTAACTATTCTATAATGAAAGGACGAGCAAAAAACAGACTAGATATTTTATAATACATGAATAATGAAAAGACGACTTTGAAAATGATAATGCATAATGAATCTTGACTAAGAATTACTCATTTATCAACCGATGTGGGGTGCTTGAATGAGTAGGTTTGTGAAAATACACTACATATTATCTAATTTATACCTCAACCATAGGAAATGGAGTCCCACCAACCGATTGGCAACTACTATGTGGATCACCTTACGTCGGCGTGTGGAAGTCAGCCCCCTCATCAACTCTTGATAGCATGTTTTGGTGAATAACTGGAATCTATGGACCTTGGTTATTCACTTGCTCATACAATTGGTTGAATTGACCTTGTAGAGCATCAAACTTGCCCTGCACCTGCTCTGTGATTTCTTGTGGCAGAGCCGCCCTCACCTCGTCCACTGACACCACTCCACTCTGTCTCCTACTTGTCTGACTCAGTCGACCAAAAACAAACCTCACGGGCACGCGGCTACCAACACCTCGCACCCGACCCGGGTGCTCTTTCCCTAGAGAAGCATTCAACATGTCATCGTGCCTCTGCGGTACAAACATCCCTTCGCAGACTTCTAGAGCCTTCTCAGCCTGTTTTAAGAATTGATAAACATCATTTAATACACTTTCCACATGTCATTAAGTAAAGTAATTCCAAAAATATATATTCTTACAAAAAATATAATTACCATTTTATCAACCACCCCCTTCGTTTGCTCATTCGGGATATCATAATTTCCCTTCTCGTCCTTCTTGATTCTTGCTCGAACCCAATCCAAGCGGCGATCATCCGGATCTATACTCGAGCTGAGCGAAGCACATGAAGAAGATGACGAGAGAGGGTCTGATACAACCCACTTAGCTTTCGCACTAGCATATCCACCGGGTCCTAAAAAGTGCAGATGCTGGTTGTGAGACTGGCTCTCCCAAGTTTTCCTACTCTTTTCCTCGTAAAAAGTTTTTAGGAAAATATTAGATATATATTTCTTGTGTTTTTTTTTAAAGGTAATACACTGTACATGCCTTGAATGCTTCAGATTGATGATCACTAACAAATTTCTCCCACTGATCAGCTGTGATGGAATGATATAACTGGGATGGATGATCATATTTTAGGTGTTTCCTCTTTATGAAGTCACGCACTAGCCGCGACTTGAAAGCGGTCCACCTTACTCCCGCAGCCTTCAGGAAGTGCTTCTTCTTCTCATCCCCTTCGATATTGAACTCTCTCTGAATAAATAGGAAACAGACATATATTAACACATGTGTTCATCAACATATGATTTATTATAAAAAGTTGATTATTATATACCTGCAAATCCTCCCAAATCACATCCTTCATACCACTCTTGACGTCTTTCCACTTATTGATGTTAATATCTACATGCGACTGAACTAGAGAAACCAGGTAATTCTTGAAATTGGCAGCATATTTCCCGATGAGTTTATTGTTATCGTCGAAATCGACATGCTTTTGCTCTGTAGGCTTGGCTTTCATTTTAATGCATGTCGTCGAGCCTCTAGATCTTCTTCTAATAGACTCAGGATCCTTCACCGTGGGTGCTCGATGAATCAGTCATGACTCTGTCACGTTAGTTGATAAAATTCTTAAAATATTAGTTGAAAATATAATTTATACGGCGATGAAAGTTAACACATAAATCGACAACTATTGTGAAGACACCAAATTTTCAAATAGATTACAAGAGTGAAAATAGATACTTGGATGATTCTAGCAGCTACAGACAACTAAGAAGCATGTCAACAACTTTTGTGAAGGTACTTATCGCATAACATAGTTCAAGAGGGTTCAAATGGTACTTATCGCATAATTTTCATCACCGTGTTAAACACATTATCAAAAACATTTTTCTCAATGTGCATAACGTCTAAATTATGACGAATCAAGTTAGTGCTCCAGTAAGGCAAAATCCAAAAAATACTTCTTTTTCTCCAACCACTATTCTTTGCTATTAGTCCATTCACATATTCTGCATTTTCATCGGTTACCTTTAGAAGTCCTAGTCGTTCAATTTTGGCCGAAATCTTTGTTCCAGAACACACGTGCGGCGATAGAGCTTCAAACTTTCTATTTTTCCTAAAAAACATTTTATCTTTACGAAGTCAATGATCACATTATAGAAATTTACGATGGCTATCAAACCATGATTGTTTCATGCTCTTTTTCAGTCCAAGCAATGAGTCGTGCGATGCTACTTAAATAATTTTGAAAATATATAGGTACATGCAATGCAACTTTAAACGCTCCACCCGTATTACATTGTCGCTTCAAACTTAAATTCATGCATCCTCACAAAAGGAAAATATAGGGGTGTACGCTCAAAAGCACTCGAGCATCGCTGCATAGGACGTGTATACGCTCATTTCATACAAATACAAGCACAATAAACAAGCACCGAAAATCAATCTCTTCTCAATCGCAAATTAAGTGTGTGGTCGAACAAAGAATCGGAAAGGTCTTTTCGGGTTGTAATGTAAGGCTCTTTGGACGGGTATGGAATATAAGTCGTGTGGCTAACTCACGATCTAACGTGATCAATAACTCACCAAACTTATTCTAATCAAGAAGCAATACGCTTCACCTCGTTCAAAAATAAAAACCTCACTAAACACTCATAACGTAGCATTTAAACATAGGCTATTTCCCAACTCGAAACTCTAAACCGACTTGAAGCTCAAAACCACTTATTACAACTCAACTCTTTGCCTTTTGAACATTAGGCTTCATAAAATAAAATAAACAATAATAAACAAGCCTTTATTAGCGCGTAGGCAATGCCTAACACAATTCACCATCCTTCTTATATTCTTTCTCTCTCTTTTTAATCCCCCTCTAATTCTATTTTATGGGTTTTTTTTTTCTCTTTTTTTTTTATTGAAGGATGGTGATCTATTATCACAAAAATTCATAAATCCCTTATAAAAACTCCAAAACACTAATAACCGATAAAAATTACGAACTCCTACCCCACACTTTTAATGGGTTGTAGGGGTCTCCTAGATAAAATCACTCAATGGCTAAAGGCATGGATTATTTGGCTATGATTGGCTCATTCGGAATTTATAGTGGCTAATAATTTGTGAATATGGCCGGAATAGGGTTTTATTTGTGCCTTAACGTCATTTTCCAAGTCAACTACACACAGCGGTTTCAAAGAGATCTCAAATCAAAGCTCAATCAAGTACTTTCAAAGATGATAAACACTCAGGCTACTCACTGGCTTTTTGCATGAAAAAGTTTTGAATTGACGCTGTTTTTAAAAGTTTTGTGAAATCAATTGCGTCCAAGTACCATTTTATAATATATAAATAATAATTTGAAAAGAATTATGCACTTATGCACGCTCAAAGACAAAAACTTCAATTCATAAATAGCTAACTTCGACAGGCATGCCATACAAACACAATTTAGCGTAGAAATATTCAACACAATCACGTAAAATTCAAAAATTTGCACAATAATCATACTCAACCATCCCCCCATCTTGAAAAACTGGCAATCCTCTGATTGCCATAAATATAAAGAAAAGCAAATAAAACAAAGGAAGGGTAAGAGAACGTCCCTGAAATGAATGGTCGAGTCATGTTCATTGAAGTTGTGCAACTTTACGTTCCCAAGGCCGTGTGAATGGATTCGTCCTCAAAGCAAAACAAAAATAAAATAAAATAAAGAAGAATTAGCAATAATAAATATATTAGATCGTTGCCACTGCTCCTTAGCAAATCATCGAACGAAACGGCCATCAAAGGTTCCGCCCAGGGCGCCCCGAATCACGAAGCGCAGGCGGCGTCGACAAGGCGTCGACATAGCGTCGACCGACGCGAATCAGCAGTGCGTCGACGATGCGTCAATGCTAGTGTCGGTCGATGCGACAGCAGGGCGGCGAAAAATGTTACCGTTCGTATTCCTGCGATTGACCCCTTGTTATAAGTGATAATTAACCATGGAAAACTGCACAATCTCAGAAAATAAAAACGTCCATGGTGCAAGAAATATGAAAGAGCAAGGCATACGAGAAATAAAATTTTATTTATTGCTAAAATAAAATACATAGACAACCGAATTAAACGAAATTGAAACTAAACGAAACAGGATAAGGTGGAAGGACAATTCCACGACTCGATAATGGAAAATCATAAATAGATAAATAATGGCAAGCCCCTAAGATTCTAAGGGAATTTGGGGCCCAAAAGCTCTAACGCGACGATCCTCTCGCTAGCCTCATCCAAGCGTCGCTTCCAAAAATCCAAACTCCCCTCGTTCGCTTGGGTCCGCACGTTGAACTCTTCGATGTAAGCCTCCAACTCCTCAATTCACTGCAAGAGGGCAACCTTCTCCCCACGGAGTGTATGGTTAAGTTGTAATAAACGTATGCTATCTTGCGTCACCATCGCTATCTCGGCCGCCGCCTCCTTTATATCGATCATCTCGGCCTCCTCTTCCTTCAGCCGCTTGTCCTTCACATCGTTCTCCCCCGTTAAACTCATCATTTCCCACATCATCTCATCGTTGCTTTTAGTCAAGGTGGCAATCGTCTCTCGAGCTAAGAGAAGTGCGTCTCGGAGCTCGTCTTTGGCCAAGGTGCGTTCGTCAAGGTCCTCCCTTTGCTGTGCAAGGTCGTGCTCAATCCCCCTCAAGCGTTGAATGGTGGTCCTTAGTTGAAGGTTCATGTCCCTCAACCCATCGTTGATTGCCTCCTCCCTTCGCAATTGCTGCTTAAAAGCTTCGAGTTGGAGGGTATAGTGAACCTCATCCAACTGATAATTTCCAACCAAATCGTTCACCTTCTCGACCTCATCATGCAGCTGGTCCACCTTCTTGACGTATTCCTCCCTCAACATCCACTTCTTCTCGTGGTTCTTGGTGTTTCTAGGAATCGGCCTCATGGTAAGGAAGAGGGATTGGGAGCGAAAATAATATGGGGGGGAGAAGAGATGAAAAGCCTTGAAAATAATGAAATTAAGAGTGGGGGGGGGGCTGGGTTTATAAAGGTGTCAAAAGACCTTAAAAATAGGAATCCTAAATTCACTCCAATTAAAGATAAGGGAGAAGATATTTAGTTTCCTTATCTAATTAGAACTCCATTAAGACACAAGATCTTGCCCCAATCTTGACAAATTTCGTGCAAATAAATCCCTTAAATCCACTCTCCTATTTAGAATAAAACTCCCAAAAATCAAAGCTAAAACTTACCAAAAAATTTTCACGCGTACAGGTGGCGTCGACGCTGCGTCAGTCGACGCGCGCGCCCAGGCAGCTTCGTTTCCGCATCAATGCCGCGTCAACCGACGCGTGCGCCTGGGAAGCGTCAACACCGCGTCGACGCTGCGTCGGTCGACGCGGCTGCAGGCTGATTTCAGCAATTCTCCCTTCTTCAAAATGAATTGGACTTATCCCTGACCTAAATCCTGTTCAAACACTTATAGAAAGTGGGGAAAAAGAAATAAATAAAAGAAAAGAAAATTAAAAATAAAGAAAATACAGTAGCTTGGGTTGCCTCCCAAGAAGCGCATCTTTTAACGTCGTTTGCTCGACGCAATTGTTCCGCGATTACATTGCCAGCGAAGGTGGGTCTCCCACCGCCCATACTTCGCGATCTTGATTTGTTGACTCTCCGTCATGGTACAACTTCACTCGGTGCCCATTAACTTGAAATGTTGAGTTTCTCTTCTCATCATAAAGGGTGACAGCGCCAAACTCGTTGATTTCTTTTATCACGAACGGTCCACTCCACTTTGATTTTAGTTTCCCTGGAAAGAGTTTAAACCGTGAGTTAAAGACTAGGGCTAACTTACCGACCTCCAAATGCTTGTTGACGAGTTTCCGGTCATGGTAGACTTTGGTCATTTTCTTTTTCCTCCATGCAGTGTCATAAGACTCGTTTCTTATCTCCTCTAGTTCGGTTAGTTCCAACTTCCTGTACTGTCCGGCCTCGTCATAATTCAAGTTCAATTTCCGAATTGCCCAACCAGCTCGATGTTCTAGCTCAACGGGCAAATGGCAAGCCTTCCCATATATTAGGCGAAAAGGGCTCATTCCCAGCACTATCTTGTAGGCTGTTCGGTATGCCCACAGTGCGTCGACAAGTTTGACTGCCCAATCCTTTCGACTCCGCCCGACTGTTTTCTCGAGAATGGCTTTAAGCTGACGGTTGCTCGTTTCGACTTGGCCAGACGTTTGAGGGTGGTAAGGCGTAGCTACCTTGTGTCGAACCCCATACTTCTTCATCAACTTTTCYAAAGCCTTGTTACAAAAATGGCTCCCTCCATCACTTATTATCGACTTCGGCACCCCGAATCTACTGAAAATATTTTCTTGGAGGAATTTGAGAACAACTTCVGCATTAGCTCTTCGAGTAGGAATTGCCTCCACCCATTTTGACACGTAGTCGACACCAACAAGGATGTACTCAAAATCTCCACTCCTAGGGAAGGGTCCCATAAACTCTATCCCCCAAACATCAAAAATATCCACCACTTGGTTGGGTACCTGGGGCATTTCGTCRCGCTTACCTATGTTTCCGGTCCGTTGGCAGTTGTCACAAGTTTTGCAGTATTCAAACGCATCAGCAAATAAACTTGGCCAGTAAAATCCGGCTTGTAACACTTTGAACGCTGTCTTTTGAGCTCCAAAATGCCCTCCAAGGTCATGGCAGAATTGGAGAATGCTCCCCATTTCGTCATTCGGAACGCACCTCCTATTTAGACCATCCTTTCAGCGTTTGAAAATGTCGGGGTCATCCCAAAAGTAGTCCCTGCATTTACTCAAAAATCTCTTCCTTTCTTGGTAGGATAAATGATTAGGCACAAATTTGCAAACAAGATAATTCACAATATCAGCATACCAAGGGGTGACTAATTGCTCAAGATTAAAAACATTTTCATAAGGAAAAAGATCATTAATCATAAATTTCTCCCCCTCATTCTCCTCAACTACCATTCTAGAGAAGTGATCTGCCACAACATTTTCACAACCTCGTCTATCTTTTATTTCTACATCAAATTCTTGTAGCAACAAAATCCACCTAATAAGACGTGGCTTACTTTGCGGTTTTGAAAACAAATGTCGCAAAGCAGCATGATCAGTATGTACAATTACCTTAGCTCCAACTATATACGGTCTAAATTTGTCAAGCGAAAACACGACCGCCAATAGCTCTTTTTCAGTTGTGGTATAATTACGTTGAGCATCGTTTAGCATATAACTAGCATAGTAAATAACTCTAAGCAATTTTTCCACACGTTGTCCCAAAACAGACCCCACCGCCTCATTAGAAGCATCACACATAATTTCAAAGGGTAGGGTCCAGTCGGGAGCAACAACCACAGGGGCAGACGTAAGACTCGCTTTTAACTCATTAAACGCATTCAAACATTCTTCATTAAAAATGAAAGGAGTATCTAAAGTCAAGAGTTTGCAAAGTGGACGACTTATTTTTGAAATTTTTTTTGATAAACCGTCTATAAAAGCCTGCATGACCAAGAAAACTCCTAATCCCCTTAACATCTCGAGGCGGAGGGAGAGTTTCAATTACATCAATTTTTGCCTTATCAACCTCCAGCCCTTTTTCAGAAACAACATGGCCTAGAACAGTGCCACTTTTCACCATAAAATGTGATTTCTCCCAACTCAAAGTTAGATTTTTCTCAATGCATCGTTCTAGAACTCTTGACAAATTATACAAACAATGATCAAAAGATGACCCAAAAATCGAAAAATCATCCATAAAAACCTCAAGAAAATCATCAATAAAATCACTGAAAATTGAGAGCATGCACCTTTGAAAAGTCGCTGGTGRGTTGCACAGGCCAAAGGGCATCCTTCGAAAAGCGAATGTGCCAAAGGGGCATGTGAACGTCGTCTTGTTCTGATCTTCCGGAGCGATGGCCACTTGGTAGTATCCCGATAGGCCATCCAGAAAGCAGTAAAATTTGTGTCCCGCAAGTTTGTCCAGGTGTTGATCGATGAATGGTAGAGGAAAATGATCCTTCCGAGTGGCCGCGTTCAACTTCCTATAATCAATGCACATACGTCATCCGGTAGTTAGACGGGTTGGCACTATCTCTCCCTTTGCATTTTCGGCGATGGTGATACCTCCTTTCTTTGGAACCACGTGGATTGGGCTCGCCCATTTGCTGTCGGAGATGGCGAAAATGATTCCTTCGTCTTTAAGCTTAAAAATTTCTTTCTTGACCACCTCGTAAAGCGTTGGCGTCAGTCTCCGTTGACTGTCCCTCATAGGCCTGGCATCGGGTTCCATCTCGATTCTATGCATGCACGTCACTGGGCTTATTCCTTTGATGTCGCTGATGCTCCATCCAGTTGCTTCCTTGTGGGTGCTTAACACCGCAACTAATTCTTTCTCCTCTTGCTCCGACAAGGCTGAATAAATGATGACCGGTTTCTTTTCGTTGGGCTCGAGGAAAACATACTTCAAGTGGCTCGGTAGTGGCTTTAATTCTATTTATGGACCAAGCTCGGGCGCAGTGGCTATTTCACACAATTCCTCATCAAACTCGTCCATCTCTTCATGGTCTTCGTCGATCTCATTCAAGTATATCTCTAATATCTCAGCCACCCTGTTCAAAAACTCCGTGTCGTCCTCGACGCTTAACTCATCAAGCACGGTGATCCCCTTTAGCTCGTGAACACAAGAGGCAATCGGGTCCACAAACAAGAAATCTTCATTCATGTATGGAGAAGGAGTGTTGTGGATATCTTTCAGCGAGAAAGTGACTGTTTCTCCCATCACGGACAAGGTCATCCTCCCTCTGTTTACATCAATCAGTGTACGAGAAGTGAACATAAATGGTCGACCAAGCAAAATAGTATGCTCAGTGCCCTCTTTCGGAACCTCGCCGACATCAAGTATGACGAAATCGACTGGAACCACAAGCTTGCCAACTTGAACTAGAACATCCTCGACTATGCCAAGCGGTTGTCTAATTGATCGGTCCGCCAATTGTAACCGCATCGTCGTTGGTCTCATCGTCCCCAAATCGAATTCCTTATAAAGGGAATAAGGCATCAAATTTATTCCGGCCCCAAGGTCAAGCATGCCTCGTGTTGTTTGCCCGTTTCCCAAGGTGATGGTTATGCAGAAGCTTCCGGGATCTTTCTCCTTTTTGGGTAGAGGTCCTTTGCATATGGCGCTCACCTCCTTTGTTAGCTTGACTTGCTGAAGTGTCTCGAGACGCCGCTCCCTCGCAACTAACTCCTTGAAGAATTTCACGTATGCGGGCATCGTCTTGATCACGTCTAACAGAGGAAGATTAATGTTGACGTTTTTGAGCAGATTGTAAAGTTCCATGAACTTTTTATTCTCTTTTGCTGGGCGTAGATGACTTGGGAAAGGAACCTTGTCTCGAATAGTTATTGGCGATGCTTTTGGAGGCTTGGTGGAATCGTCAGTTGTCACTGGAGAGGGTACTTGACTCGGGGGCTTCCCTTTTAATGACCCAGGAATGTATGGATTCGGTGACTTATGCATTTGGTCAACCGGTTTAGGGTCATTCTTCGTGGGCAGGCCTTCATTTGCAACCTCAGTTTCCTCTTCGTTTCCTTCTTCGACTCCATTATCTATTGCCTTCCCACTTCATAGAATATGAACAGCGGAAGCCTGCTCGGGTTGGCTCGGAAGTTTCCCCTTTTCGTTGTCATGCTTGGCCATGAATGTCTCCATTTGCCCCATCATCTTCTCCAAGTTCTTCACGCTCTTAGACAGATCATCCAAGACTTCTCCTTGCTTATTTACTTGAGTGGTCAGACTGGTCAATCCATCTCTGTTTCTTAATGTCTCGGTGACTTGGTTCTGTTGCCAAATTAGCAGTTGATCATTTGGCTGTATAGGAACAGTTTTTGGCCCCGCTGGTGGTGATTTCCTCGGTGGAGTTTGCGTTGGTTTATTTTGTGCTGGGGCGAAATGTGGGTTTTCATGACCCCATTTAAGATACGGAGAATTTCGTTGTGCATCGAACTTAGTAGATTGGCGGTGCTCGTAAGTTGGGACGTCTTGATAGTGGAGTTGGTTTTTGATGGCGTATGCTTCAGCGTTGGTATCCTCGTGATACCCCAGTGTACAAGAATCCCCAGCATGCCCTTGCTCTCCACAATGATTACATTTCTCGAAGATCTCGTTGCTTGGCATCTCAGTTGCTTCGTTTACTCGTATCTTCCGTGGTCGAGAGCTTGTTTGCCTCGACTTCTCGCTCATCTTTTCAAACAGTCGTTTGGCCTCACTCGCTGTCAAATCCCCAAAATCTCCTCTAGCAGCCACCTCTATATTATTTTTGAATGAATCGATAAGTCCCTCGTGGAAGAGTTGATTCACCATTCCTGGAGAGTTGTGGTGATGGGGGCAAGCTTGCAACAGCGATTTAAAACGTTCCCATGCCTCGTGTAATAGCTCCCCGTCTTGCTGGACAAAGTTGGCTATTTGTCTCCTTATGTGGCCCGTCGTCTGAGCTGAGTAGTATTGATTAATGAATTTGTTGCTCACCATGGGCCAGTCGACCAGAGATCTCGGTTCCAGTGATAGCAGCCAAGACTTGGCTTTGTCCTTCATGCAACTTGGAAAACAAACCATTTGAAGGTCTTCGTGATGAAGTCCCGGAGATGGGATCCTACTAACTTCGGCATAGAACTCCTTAAGGAACGTRAGTGGMTCTTCYTTGGCGAGGCCGTGAAATGTTGGGAGATTGTTSATGATATGAGGTTTRAATTCGAAGTCTCTCGCAGTTCTTCCCAACACAATTGCCGAACTATAAGGACCGACTTGAGGGGTCGTGAACTCTCTTTGTCTTGGTTCACACGCCTCCCGTTGGTATCTTGCTTGGTTATTCCGCCTCGCGTATTCCTCTCTCTCATGGTACTCGTCATATGCCAGCCACTCGTTGACCCGCTTGTCGCCGTGATATGATCTCTCAGAATAGTCATCCGGGACGTGGTGGTAGCGATTGTCCCCTCGTCTTTGGCCTTCATTCTGGTTTATCACGTTTCGTTGAATATTCTCCTCGTGTGCTTGAGGCTGTACTGGTCCATCGGGACGATTTGGCTTACTCCCGTTCCCATTTCTTTGTTGCACGGGTGGATGCCTTGGTGACTGGTTGTCCCTGCTGTTGTGTGACTGGTTTTCTAGCCGCAACATCGTGTCCGGAACAAGATCACAAATAAAATCAGTCGTGGCAGACGATTCACTTTTGGTTGAGTGAGGTGGTCTCACTTGATTCGGACGATGAACGTTGTCGATGAACGGTGCAAGTTCGAGCCTAAGCGACCTACGACCTTGCATGAACTCAACAACAAATCAAACGTATCGACTAGGGAGAATAATTATACAAATAATGAGAAAAATAAAAATGAACAAGCATATTTTTGAAAACCTTTTTATTAACTAAGAGTTTAACGAGCATAAACACTAATTAAAAACTAAGTAATCTAAAATATTACCTAGAGTAATCATTCTAAGAACTTTGAACAGAATCAACTAACAATAAGAGCAGCAATTATCCAAACGAAAAGTAATCGAAGTAACCAATCCAATAACTAAGCAATTAATTAAACTAGGATTACGAATTCAATTCCAAAAGTATCTAAGAGTTGGAACATCAAATAACTCAAGAACAAATATTAGAACTACTACTTAATTGCATAAATTAAACTAAGAAAGCGAATAAAAGGTTTAGTGTACTTATTAAACAAAAAAGCGTAGTAAAATCTCCAGCTACTCCGGAGGGGTGAATGATCTTGATCGAAGAACGGATCACGAATGGACAGTTGAAGCTTGACGATCCACAAATCTTCAATCTTGATCACTTGTTGTTGACTGGATGTGAAAGGTGTTGTTCTCCAACCTCACGATCAAGGATTCAGTGTATATATGTCGGGGTATATCCTTTGGGACGGACTTGGAAGGGTTTAAATAGAAGTCTCTTAACTTGGAGCATAAGAAACCCTAAAATTCCCGATTCTGGGTCGTCGCGTCGATGGAGCGTCGACGGTGCGTCGACTGACGCGTGCTGGTACTCGGCGTCGGTGCTGCCTGGCGCGCGTGTCGGAAGGGCAGGTGCGTCGACGGTGTGTGTCGACATCGACGCTTCAGCAGGTAGCGTCGACGCTGCGTCGACATAAATGTGTCGACATCGACGCTTCAGCAGGTAACATCGACGTTGCGTCGACATAGATGCACCGACATCGACGCTTCAGCAGGTAACGTCGACATTGCGTCGACATAGCGTCGACCGACGAGGGTCATGACTCGCGTCGACGGAGCGTCGACGGTTGCGTCAGTCGACGCGGCTGCGCGCCTGCTCCCGTCTCTTCCTATGTGCTTGCTACTCATTCACCGGAAAGCTCGTTCTCCATTTCGTGAATATCCGATTATGCGCTGAACTCGTCCGGTTACATAGCTGTAAAGTGAAAAACCACAAATAATCACTTATTTGCATCAATCTAGATCAAAACACGGTAAAATAAGCTGAGAGTACAAATATACGAAATAGAGCTTAAACTACCCAACTTATACCAAAAACAATAAGAAAAACAAATTATAAACCTACTAAAAATAAGGACAAATATGTGTTAATCAATCGACTAGAAACTCAACTAAAAGGACGACACGATAACGTTGAGATAAGAGATTTAGACTAGCTTCCGAACACCTAAAAGTAATGAGTTGACCTCCATGTACGTCACCCATCCATGCCTCGGCCAAAGTCTATCTATGCTCAAACCGCCAAGTCGTCACCCGACTAGCCCAGTTATCAAAACACCTCTTTAACAATATAATCTAAGAAATAAAAAAATTAAAGTAAGAACTCAACTTGTACAAGGTTTTCTCCTCTTGTACTTATTCTTTCTTTTTTTTTTCTTTTTCCTTTTGTTTTCTTTTCTTTTCTTTTTCTCTTTTTTTTCTTATTTTTTTAATAAAAGGTACCCATAAATATGAGGTACAAAATGAGTATAATATACATACATCAAAAGCGAGAGTTCATTGACTCCAATCTTATGTTGCTAAGTGCAACTGATAACATTCTTCAGTAACGCACGTGGAGTTTTAACGTCTCCAAAATAAAAAGAAAAATTACATAAAATCCTATAGAGGGTATCGGAAAACGGGGCTAGTAGAGATTATCCGACTCTTAAGAACGAAACATGAATAGAACAAGGGACAAGACACTTCATAGATTATTTACACTTCATTCCCCACATTTACACTATTATTCGAACGAAAGTCTAAATATCCTAACCAAAGCATCTAACCACGTCACTTCGTCAAGGTTCCAGTCAATATCAATACACACAACTCAAATCAGTCACAAGCAAGCATATAAAAATTTACTAACCAACCAAGGACAAACCCCCCCACACTTAAACCATACAATGTCCACATTGTATAAAAATAAAAGAAAAATTCAGCAAAGTATGGTAAAAGGTAAGAGAAATAGAGACACGTCCCTAAATTCGCGCTTGTGGTGAAGAGTCGGTGGTGAAAATCATCCAACGGGCCTTAATTAAGAAAGGGACCTAAAAACACACAAAAACACATAAAAACATATAAAGTTAAAAGGAACTTGGGTTGCCTCCCAAGAAGCGCTTTATTTAACGTCTCTAGCTTGACGACGTCCACGTTCGATATTATCCCGGGTCTAAAAATAGATGACGGTCGTGCCACACCTTGGTATTCTCTAAAAGCAAGAGTTGGTGATGATAATCACCAAGGCGGGCCCAAAGCGCATGTCCCGAAATGCCGAACACTCCAACTAGCTTCGGAGGTTGGAAACGCGAGTAATCAATCACCTCGAATAAATCAAAAAATAATGGTCACACGGGGGGATCCTCGATCAAAGGATCAAGCACCTCCTTCTCATGTTCGTACAAAGAATCAAGCGGCACGGCATGAGACTCAATAAATTCACCCGAAGACAACTCTCCCACACAGTCGTGTATATAATCCTCAAAAATCACGGGAGAGACAATGCTAACTTCCACCTCTTTCTTCTCACCCAAAAATCTCACATCTTCGCACACCTCGTTCAAAACATCATCAAAGCTGGAGTTGGCATCAACAAAGGTGTAATTTTTCATATCAAAGACGGGCAACTCCTCATGACAAGGTTGGTCTACCTCGTACACCTTGTTGTCAAATTGCTCTAATTGAATATCAAGGCGTTCTATGCGTTCATCCATACGTCTAGTCGCTTCCACAATATTGGCTAAAAAATCTTGAGAAACAGTGACGGAATGATCGCCGCTCGAAATATACGCATTGGGTGTGGGTGGATTGTAAACGTCGTAGCTCGAAAAATAGAAATCTGGAAAAGTAGGAGCATACGAGTTCGCGTTCGGATAAGGCGGGGCAAATTGAGCATAAGAGTCGTCAAGACCCGGATCATAATACCCATAAGAATCTATGCTCGGATTACAGCAATTTGAAGGACATGGGCTGGGATAGTCAAAAGCATGGGCCCATTCTTGACCGCTCGAAGCATACGGGTCATAATACGATAGAGGGACTTGACAATAGAGAGTTGGAGCGTAAGGGTCATCATATGGCGAACTAACTCGATAATTTGCCATCTTCAATCAAAATAACCTCGAGTCTTCAAAAATGTGGCTACAAAGCACAACACTCAAAAATCGAGATTAAACGTACCAAAAAGAACAAAAATAAACAAAAATAAAAAATCACAAACGAACACCAACACAAACAAACAATTAAAAGCAAACACCAAAAATCGTAGCCTTTAGCCTTCCCCGGCAATGGCGCCAAATTTTGAATCGAACTTTTTCGCGTCTAAAAATAATGAAAAGCTCGTCCGGAAGAGAACGGAGCTATTGTATGCGATAAGTTGACTCGAGTCGAATCACAAGGAAGACTAATCGGAAACTATTCCGGTGTTCGATTTTACGTACGTAGAAACGGAAAATAAAAACTGATAAACTATACTAAACACTCGATCAAATAAAGTTTGAGGTGTTCTAACATCTACGAGCAATAAAATAAAAAGCTTTTAAAAACAATTAATAAAAGCGAGGGTCTAGTGCGTCGGAATTGTCTCCACGATCGGGGTTGTCAATCCCGATGCCTCTAAACGACCATAGGCACACTAGACCGATAAACTTAGCCAACAAACATAATCATGATCAAATCATAATTCCAACGCAAAGCATGAATATCATCATGATCAACTCCATAATATAAACACAAGCAAATAAGCATCAAGCATCGAATGGTAAAAACGAACAACTAATCTAACGAATAATAACAACTAAACTACTCAACCAAATTAACATAAATTACCAACTAGGAAAAACGGTAAAAGGAAAACGACTAAATTAACGAAACTAAAGTACATAACAACATCAAAGCGAAAGTTATTAAATCCAAATACATAAAGCAAATAAAAGGTGCAGAAAAACCTATAATCTAGAAAGCAGCAGCCATCCATCGATCTTCAGCGACGAGAAACGAACTCGAACGACGGACGATGTAGAAACTACGAAACTACGTACTAGCTAACTCTAATTTTGCTTGAATTGAAAGGGTGGCATGAACCGAGGGTCCTCTGCATTGTTCTGACCTTTCCCCCTCGTCCCAGCCCTATTTGAAAATGAAGAAATCACCGGATTTATATAGAATTTTGAAAATAACCGCTCAAAGTGCCGGAGCGTCGACGGTGCGTCAATCGACGCGAGCCAGGCTGCACGTGTCAACAGGTAGTGCGTCGACTGACGAGCCTAGGATCGACGCTTCAGAACCTTTGCGTCAACGGTGCGTCAGTCGACGCGAGCCAGGCTGCACACGTCGGCAGGCAGTGCGTCGATTGACGGGCCTAGCATTGACGCTTCAGAACATTTGCGTCGACAGTGCGTCAGTCGACGTGGGCGTAGCGTCGACAGTGCGTCGACGGTGCGTCAGTCGACGCACCTGCATGGCTTCGGCTCGTCGCTCGTCCCGTTTTCCTCGTTTTGAGCTGAGATATTAACATTAAACAAAATTAGATTGTTTCATACAAAATAAAGTAAAAACACATTGAACACCATAAGAAACGAAAAACATAAAAAAGGAAGAAAAGCGATAAAAAGATAAACTTAAAACACATAAAAGCACACAACATACGATGCAAAAACACA
This sequence comes from Phtheirospermum japonicum, assembly GCA_014905375.1. Classification (NCBI taxonomy): domain Eukaryota; kingdom Viridiplantae; phylum Streptophyta; class Magnoliopsida; order Lamiales; family Orobanchaceae; genus Phtheirospermum; species Phtheirospermum japonicum. The sequence continues at coordinate 227,710 of BMAC01000361.1, read as the reverse complement.
CGAAAATCACATACAAACATGTACAAATCAAAGTCCAATTTGATATGGTTGAACAAAAAAAGTAAGAGACTAACTCTAGAAAAACAAAACTCTGTGATTATAGTACTTCAGCTTTAAACTCAGATTGCAAAGCAAAAAATAAAAAAGATTTCGGAATTATTATTATTATAATGATGAGAAATGGTTGTTATACTAAGGGAACTTGTGGTTTCTGGTTGCAGGCAAGAAGGAGAACTATAGAACGCAATTAACCGGTCTCTTCCTGTTGAGGATGGTGACTTTACGGGATAGATAAAGTTGGAGGGGAGGATAACTATTTTAGTAAAATTAGTCTTATTGGCTTTCTGAATCAAAATATTTTTCGGAAAGAGGTGCACCAAAATACTATCAGTTTTCTGAATCATGCTCATGGGTTTGTATTCAAGAACTGGATTGATATTTTTATTAGTCATTTATGTTCATATAATGTGTATAATGGTTGGAATAGAAGTATTAATTAGCTTCAGATGTTTTCTTGATTAATATGTATATATTGGTGCACCTCTTTCATTTCTTTTTTTAAAATTTTTTTACTACTTTCTAGAAGGTATTTTTCAAAAATCGCAGTAAAATGTCCATTCTGGAAAATTGGCTTTCTAGAAGGTATTTTTAAAGAACAGCTGTTGATTTTTAAGGCAGTTCTTAAACCGCCGTTAATATGCACTTTTTACGGCGATTTTTATAACCGCCATTGAAAGTGTCAATTTTACAGCGGTTGTAAAACCTCCGTTAAATCTCTACAAAACCACCGTTAAAACCTGATTTTTTACGGTGATTTTTGGGAACCGCCGTAAAATTTAACGGCGATTCAAAAACCGCCGTTAAAAGTCCCTAAAAACGCCTTAAAAACCCCATTCTGCAGTAATGGAGGCTCTAAGGAGCATAACCAGCCAAAAAGTCATAGAGTTCCACTAGAAATCAATTGCATGCTGATTTGGTGTCCCTTTAGAAATACCCTTAGATTATCGCAAATAGTTTGACAGTGTGAGGCTCAAATCCTTCTGCGGAGAATTATCACATCAAGAATCACTACTCAACACAGTACCATCCCTATTCAAGCGGGTAGGTTGCAGCCATTGAGAAAATCATCAAAGCCACAATTATGAAAAGGCTGGAAAAAGCTAAGAGGAATTGGCCGAGCTCTTAGGATTGCTATTTTTGTACATGACCACACATAGGTTGTCCAAGAAAGATACCCCCTTTTTGCTCGCGTTTAGCATGGAGGCAATTGTACTTGTGGATATTGAGGTTCTAACATACCATGTCGCTCAATACGATAAGGAAAAGAATGAGGAGGCTAGAAGAGTTGACCTTGACCTACTTGAAAGAAAGTGACATGAAGTAGAGCTCAAGAAATGATCTATAATCAGTATAAGGTATGCTACTATAATACGAAGGTCAAAGAAAGGAAATCCTAAGTAGACGGTCTAGTCATGGAAACTGCACTCGGCTTTGAGCATGGGTTGTTCATGCTAAAATGAAATGGGCCATTTAGAAACCTTAGGTGGGAAACTCTTCGAACACCCTTGAAATAATATGTATCTAAAGAAGTATTATCATTTATAACTATGTCTTGTTTCAAACAAGTTTTCTCAAAAAATGTGGTCGGGTGGTGGTGGTGGTGGAGTTTTAAGACAGGGGGCCAGTCACGCGACCCAACGCTGACTCCCCAAAAAGTACAAATAAAATAAAATTTCAAAGGACAATAAGCCAATCGTGCGACTTAACGTCGACTCCCTAACAAGCCCAAACAAAATAATAATATCAAAGGAGAAAGGGCCAGTCCCGCGACATGATACCTCCACAATAAGTCTGAAGAAAATAGAAATTTAAAAATACAAGGGGCAAGTCGTGTGACCTGACGCTGATTCCCCAATAAGTCCAAAGAAAATAAAATCTGTAAAGACGAAGAGCTAGTCATGTGGCTTGATGTTGACTCCCCAACAAATCCAAAGAAAATGGCCAATCGCGTGACCTGATGCTGCATCCCTAAAAAGTCCAAGAAAATAGAGATTTCATAGGACTAGAGACCAGTCACGCGACACCGAATCCTCAACAACTTCGACGAAAAAAAAGGCCTCTAGATAAAAAATAAACAAGAAAGTAAATGGTATAAAAGGAACTAATACTAATATTTTAATTGGTTTGAAGAAATGAGAAAAATACAACAAAAGCGCAGTCACTCAAAAGTGACAATCTCGATAATAAACAACAACATTGAGAAGTATATATAAAGAAAAGAGTGAGCTAAGAGATAGCGTCAAAATCACTAGCTCTAGACAAGCTTGACTTGATCATTACGACCTCTGGGTCGGTAGCAGAGGTTGGTTGGGCTCGATCACCGGTGTGTGAGAACTTTTAGCCCATAACCGCTTGTAATAATCATTGAGATTCCTTGCATGACACACTTCATCTTGAGTGTCAGTGAGGTTCTATATGAGCAACCTATTCTCCTTCAGCAGGCACCCTCTTTCTCGCACAACAACGACATGAGATTTGGAGAGCACTCAATTTTCATCCTCCGAATGGCGAATATATAACTTTAGTCCATAAATCTGTTAGTGGGAATGATCTTCCCCGGTTTGTAAATCTTCTCGGAGGCATTTCATGACTTTAGACCATCGATCTCTTATTGGGAATGATCTACAATAGAACCCCATGACTTTTGAGAATGTATCTAATTTCTAGTCGCATTCCATCTAAAACCCTTCGAGCCTTGTTCAAGTCAGTATTCACCAAGTAGGTTTCAAACTGGCTTAGCTCTCTATAATCGACATACTCTCTTCCCTTAAATCCCAGAATTCACGTTCTTTTTGCTCACGGTAAAACCTTGAGTAATATTGACCTCTCATTGTTTACTTGAGCTCATTCCAGTTAGAGCCTCACGCTCTTGTTCAGTTCTAGTTCTCTAGTAACCTTCCCACCAATTACCTATTCCTTCAATTAGTTGATACTCATCACAAATCACACATTAAGCATTAGTCCAGTCAAGTAGTTTGAAAGTCCATTCTAAAGAACTAAACTACTCAATATAAATAACTTCATCTTTCCCAGTAAAAGTTGGTGGTGAGTAGCGGTGTAGCTGCTCCAATATTTGAGCTTGATTGCTCATAAGCACAAACACGTCATCCATATGCACAACTTAATTTGAATGAGGTGTTTGGTTCATAGAATTGCTCTGATGAGTAGCGGTGGATGCTTGTTGTCATAGTTTCTCTCTTTTATTAAAATAAAACCCTTAAAATTTTGACATAGAAGAATAGTTGAAAAAAATTCTCACCCAAGACTTTTGAATCACTCATGTATGATATTTGTTCTATGTAAAAATAAAGGGTAAAGAAATCTTGCTAGTCCGCAGAACCGTAAACGAATTTGATACCACTTTGTAACACCCCACTTTTCAATAAGTATAAGCTTAATTTTTTTCATAAACAAAATTTCCAAAAAGGGCATGATTTTCCAATAAATAATAATCAAATAACGTGAGCGGAAGAGTGAATAAAACTGGAAACATTTATTTAAAAGGAGGAGATTCACACGATGAATCAAAATAACTGTAAATTGACTGTTAACGGACGCTTAAACGAAAAAAATAAGTCTCAAAATTCATTTTAAACTTGACAAAAAATTAAGATATTGATCTTTAGATAGGAAAATAAAATAACTTTAAACTCTAAACTTGAATATAAAAACATTTTCGCATCCACCGCCTTGTATCGTGTTCCAGCTACCTGAAAAGTTTGATAAACATGGGTATGAGCTTCCAACCTGCTCTGGTGAGGATTCCTTTATTGATATTGAATTGCAATCATATAAATCATAAATAAGTTGTTACAACACACTATCTGTTGTTCATAGATGCTGGCCAACAATAGGTTTAGCTCGAAAGCTACTATTGCATAATTATTGTTTTAGTTCAAAAGCTACCATTAAATGTTTCTTGGAGACATAAATAATTCATATAGTCGCATTTAACATAGACAAACAAGAGTTTAGAAATAATTCCCACCTTTGAATTTAATATCGTAAAAATGTGAATGTAGATGCTCGTGTCTGAAAATCCTAAATTCGAGAACCCTCATTTCCAACATTAAAAAATAACTTAACTTAAAACTTGACTTTAATAATTGATTTAACAAAACCATAGCCTCGATCGAACGTCCGGTCAGGGAATTAAACAAAAAGGTCAGTTGAGTTATTTTTGTAGGGTTCTAGAAATTATAGGGAAAAAAGTGTAAAAACAAAAGGGATATGGGATGAATTGAAAGGGTTGCAAACTGTTGGTGTTTAATCGAGGTTTCTGTAAGTTTTAGGGGCTGGATTTTATGTTTCGGGTAAACTAGGGGCTCGACTGAATAAAGTTAAAAAACTCTAGGGTCAATCGGTAATTTGTGAACCAGAAATCCACTGATGGCCCAGCTCTGTCGAATGGAAATCGGTGGTTGATAAGATGGTATCGGCAACGGTGTTTAGCAAGGAGAACCCCTCAATGGCCAACGTCCCTATGGCTACGACTCAACAATTGTCGAAGGAAGATGATGAAACTCAGGTGGCAGAAAGATTGGCGAAGGGTTTCAGGCGAGGCGATAATAGGGCAGAGCTCGACCGCGACTCGAATTGATGATGGTGCTCGTGGTGGAGATTTTAGCCAAGGAGGGCGGTTGTTGGTGCTAGCGTGGTCGCTGCGTGGTGGCAATGAGTCTCATGGTGCTGGAGTGACAGTTCGGTGGTGGCACGGTGGCGAGGCTCTAACTTTGGGTCCGCACGTGCGGCGAGTAGTAGTGGTTCAGATTCGGGCTTGTGGCTGTTGGGAATTTTGGTTTCGATGGTGATTGTTGGTTTCGGGTAAATAAATTGACATGCGATGGTTTTGGATCTGTGGTAGTTAGTGGTAATAAACATAAAGAACAGAAAAAAAATCCTCTACGTGTTTGTCTGAAATTTCTGTTTTATAATAGAATAGTGTTAATTATATGGCCCAAGTCCCTATATATATTATTTCCCCGGCCCATTCTGCAGCCCATTTGCTGGTTGCCCAAAGGCCACGACCCAACTCTACCGGGTCAGGCGAACCGGACCCGTCCAAGTCTTAATCCTGGCCGCTCATTTTAGGTTTTCAATCTGGGCCGCTCATCACCCCCTTATAACCCCTCACCCGAAACCCTAATTCATTTAACCCTCTTGTGCTCTCTCTCTCTCTTCGGCTGTTTTTCCTTTCTCTCTCCCGATCTTTGGTCTTCACCCTTCTCGTTTTTCCTCCTCGCCGGAAAATCGAAGCTTGATAGTGGAGATAACGTGATCCTTTCAGAGAGTGAGGTTCTGGGTGAGAGTGTTGCTAGGGTTCGGGTCTGGGGGTTAAGGTCAACGGGTCCGGTGCGCCGCCCTGGGTCGCCATCCGAGGGTACCAGCGACTGCCGGCGGCGGTTGAGGAAATACGGGAGCCGGTTTACTGTGGTGTTTGAAAGGGGGCCGAATTTGTGGAGATATGAGCCGGTTCTCAGATCTACGGCCTGTCTCGTTCCGGCGACCGACGAGAAAGGGGGTTTTCTCGTTATAGCTTATAGCAGTCATTGTTTCTCTTTCGTTTCTCTATTTTCGTTTTCTATTGATTTCCTTTATCTCGTGTTTCAGGTGGCGGCCGGAGCATTGCTGAAATTTGGAGTGAAGACGAAAGGCTCGTTGTTCATCTGCTGCAGTGTCGTGGGCTGGAGCGAGCTGCTGCGTGCGGGCTGTTCAACCGGGCCAGAAAGGAAGACAGAGGGAAGAGAGTCTAACTACGGACAGAGTTGATCACTGTCCGGGCCTCGAACTAGCTCGACGAAAAAAAAATTTGAAAAGGACGAAACTGCCCCTAGGTGGTCCGCTGCGCTAATAAACGATCAGTCATGAGTCGTTCGACGGTCGGCTACGCACCCAACAAATAGAAACTGTGGTTTGGTTTTAACACACCGATTTCTTTGTAATTAAAAATGGACTGCTCTGACAGCTGGGCGATCCCCTTCTTCATAATCACGTCAGTCAATTGTTGTTATGGGAACACCCAGTAATTTGGTAAATCAAAATTCTGCAAGCGACGTGGAGGATGAGACAGGCTTTGCACCTGATGAATCAAATTCAGAAGGAGAAAGCGACGTGAAAACTTTAGAGCCAAATCCTAATTTCGATGCCTTCCTGCCACCTCGAAATTAAATAAGGTACGGATGGCTGAACCCTTTGATATTGTTGTTGGTGATTGCGTTGATGTTGTTGGAATGGATGAGAATGATAAAAACTCATTGGAGTCCGGCAAGGAGATGCCCACCGATCCCATTTCAAGCAATTTTGGGTGCACATATGCCTGAACCAACTGTCGAACTTGCACAGGCTATTCCAAGTGAAGATTTACGTGTCCTGTCTATACCAATGCAAAATTAGAAAGTTTGGGTCTCATTATTTCAGAGTAGGGATGTTTCTCGTGGCGCTGAACCTTGATACTGTCAAAGGCGACATTGTTGAAATCGAAGAAGAATGGTTGGATAAAGTTGTCGAAGCATGGGAATTCTTTCTAGCGGGAAATTTTGCTGCAAAATCTATGGGCAAGCAGGCGAGTGAAAAATTATGCGCAAATTGGAACGTTCCTTATAGTTCTTCACCCACGGCTCGGGTTGGCTCATTTTTAAATTCGAAAATGAGAAGCATAGAGAACACTTGCTCGTTGGTGGTCCCGTATCCAATTTATGGAAGAACTCTGATGCTATCCGATTGCCTTCTTATTTTGAGTTTGATATATATTCTTCCACCTCCATCCCAGTTTGGATAAAAATATCGGGTCTCCCACTCGATTGCTGGAACCCAAAAATTCTAAGGAAAATTGTTCATTGGTTGGCAAACCAATTGTAATCGATATGCTTACTAAAAAATGTGAACTCGTCTCTTATGCTCAAGTCTTAGTTGAAGTTGAAGCCACAGTGGATTTGGTGCATTCGATCAAAATATAACTACCAGGGGTATAAGGAATTAGGATATAATTTATGGTTATTTGCCAGAACGATGCGAAACGTGCGGAAACCTAGGGCACTCTACTCTGGATTGTCCGATGACAAGGACTTTGACTAATCGACGTGTATACCAAAACAAGAAACCTGAAAATGCTGCAGTCGGGCAGAGGAATTTGAAGGAAAAAACTGCTGCCAACAATTTTCCATTTTGCTGCAAAACTTCTTGGCAAGCAGACGATTGATAAATCATGTACAAATTGGAACGTTCCTTATAAGTTCTTCACCCACAACTCGGGGTGGCTCATTTTTAAATTCAAAAATGAGGAACATAGAGAAAAAGTGCTCACCGGTACTCCGTATACCATTTATGGGAGAACTTTGATGCTATCTTGATTGCCTTCTTATTTTGAGTTTGATAGATATTCTCCCACCTCCATCCCAGTTTGGATAAAAATGTCGGGGCTGCCACTCGATTGCTGGAACCCAAAAATTCAAAGCAAAATTGCTTCGAAGGTTGGCAAATCAATTGTTACTGATATGCTTATAAAAAATGTGAACGGGTTTCTTATGCTCGAGTCTTATTTGAAGTTAAAGCCACGGCAAATTTGGTGCATTCGGTCTAAATAAAACTGCCAGGGGTATAAAGAATCAGAATATAATTTATGATTATTTGCCAGAACGATGCGAAACGTGCAGAAACCTATGGCACATTACCAGGATTTTCCGATGACAAGGGCTTCGACTAATTGACGTGTATACCAAAACATGAAACCCGAAAATGCTGCAGCCGGGCAGAGAAATTTCAAGGAAAAAACTGATGCCAACAGTTTCGTAGTTTGCTACAAAATTTCCGGGCAAGTAGGCGGTTGATAAATTATGCGCAAATTAGAATGTTCCTTATATGTTCTTCACCCACGACCCGGGTTGGCTCATTTTTAAATTCAAGAATGAGGAGCATAGAGAACACGTGCTCGTCGGTAGTCCGTATACCATTTATGGGAGAACTCTAATGCTATCCCGATTGCCTTCTTGTTTTGAGTTTGATAGATATTCTCCCACCTCCATCCCAGTTTGGATAAAAATGTCAGGGCTGTCACTCGATTGCTGGAACCCAAAATTTATAAGCTAAATTGCATCAAAGGTTGGCAAACCAGTTGTTACTGATATGATTACAAAAAAATGTAAACAGGTCTCTTATGCTCGGGTCTTAGTTAAAGTTGAAGCCACAATAGATTTGATGCATTTGGTCAAAATAAAACTGCCAGGGGTATAAGGAATCGGGATATAATTTATGATTATTTGCCAGAATGATGCGAAACGTGCAGAAAGCTAAAGCACTTTACCCATGATTATCCGACAACAAGGACTTTGACTAATAGACGTGTCTACCAAAACAATAAACCCGAAAATGTTGCAGCCTTGCAGAGAAATTTCAAGGAAAAAACTATTGCCAACAGTTTTCCATCAATTGCGCAGACTGCTCCCAGTCAAACTGCACCTGGGTAGTCCACTCCCGATAAGTTTGGAGCTTTGCAAAGTGGAAATAAAAAATTTCGAACAAGCAGGGACCTACCAGCACCAAAAATGCACAGTTCCAGGCTATCCAGGGCCAAGACAAAGAGGATTTGGGGCAGCAAACTGCACCAAAATAACACGTAAATCGTTATCACGGGGCTTTTAAAAAACCTGTTCAGATTTCATAAAATTCTCACAAAACGGCAGCGAATTAGGGGCAGAGATGGGACATGGTAGCTTCGAAAAGCAAGCAAGCGGCACCAAAACCAAGCTCCAATGCAATGGGAATCGCCGATGATGTGCGAAAAATAAACAACCCTTTTGAGTAGTTGGAGAAAGATTTTCTGGACATCCCGCTCCAATCTTTCGCCAACATAACAAAATGAAAAAAGGCACACTCGCTCAAGGATTTAGAGCCCACGTAAAAATTTCATTTTTTCCCAATTTGTTTGGGACAGTTTGTTATTTGTGATTGTTTGGTCAGAACTCTATATTCCATTGTATTATTTTAGTTTTGCGTCTGTTTTGCGGGGATTGGGTTAGGTAAGGAATTATTTCCATTTGGGGGAGTTTTGACTCCCCCGAATTGGCTCAACCCATTTCGGGCTCAACCCATTTCTTTACGTATAATGTTTTTATTTTAATGATTTGTAATGCTCGCATACTTTTGTATGTTCCTCTTTTGATCAATGAGATTTATGTACCGATCAAAAAAAAAAAGGACTACTTAATGACTTTGGAGTCAAAAAAAAAAAAAAAAAGAAATTTGAGACCATGAAAAGAAAATAAAAAGAAAATGATTATTACTTTGAAGTTAAGGAAAAATATGAAAGGTTGAGAAGTTTCAAAGAAAACTGTTAAGGAAAAATATGAAAGGTTGATAAGCTCAAAAGGAAAGAAAATATGAAACTCTGCAGCTGACAGATAAAAAGTTCAGGGACAAATAGGTTGGATTTGGGTGAATAATATATATATATATGTGTGCGCGCGCGCGCCCGCGTGTGTGTATGATTGGATTTGAGTATTAGGTTTATTGGATTTTAAAACATTAAAATAACCCCAATGGACATTAAATGAGCCCAAAAAAAGAATATTAAATAAAAAAAATATTGGGTTTAGAATAATAAGAAAATAATTTGGGTGTTCCAGCCTTTCCCTCCTAAAAATAATTTCATCCTCAAAACTCAAATGAGCTTAACATGATTCAGCAGTCGCCCGAGCTCTTCATCCTAGTCCTTTCTTCTCCACTGCTTTAGTATTTTCGTAAACCGGAAAATCAATAGTGTTATGTCCTTTATATTTGCAGCGAAAGCATGCATTTCTTCTTGCTAGTCATTCCCCAAAATGGCTCTTCCCATAGTTCCCACAAACCGGCTTAGTAAGTTGATCTGCTTGATCAATCTTTCATTGCTCGTCTTGATTGTTATTTTTATTTCGATTCAAATCATCACCTTTCCTCTTCATTGATTCTCCATTTATTTTTGATTCATATCTTGGCTAGCAGCTATTTCTTGTGCACGTTTAACCATTTCGGCGTACGCAGATCCCCATGACTTTTGAGAATGTGTCTAATTCCTCCTGGTCCATTCCGTCAAAAAACCTTTGAGCCTTGTTCAGTTCTGTATTCACCAAGTTGGTTGCAAACTGGCTTATTTAAACTTCCCCTCATAATCTGTAACTGATATGCACTCTTGCCTTAAATCCCAGAATTCACTTTCTTTCTGCTCACGGTAAAACCTTGGGTAATATTAACCACTCATTATTTTTTTTGAACTCATTCCATGTTAGAGCCTCACGCTCTTGTCCAAACCTGGATCTCTAGTAACCTTCCCACCAACGGCCTACCCCTTCAATTAGTTGATACTCATCATAAATCACTCTTTGAGCATTGTTGTAGTCAAGTAGTTTGAAAGTTCGTTCTAAAGAATGGAACCAATCCTCAACATAAATAATTTCCTCTTTCCCAGTAAAAGTTGGTGGTGAGTAGCGGCGGAATAGCTCCACTATTTGAGATTGGTTGTTCATAGGCACAAACACGTCATCCATATGCGTAGCTTGATTTGAATGAGGTTTTTGGTTCGTATCTAATAGAGAGCGACCTGATAAGCCCAGGTCGCCTGGTCATAAACTACTTAGCGACCTCAAGAAGAGTGCAGTGCCAGGCCGCACTGTTGGTGACCTAATGCCTGGCGACCTGGTGTTGAGCGCAGTGCCAGGTGGCATGATTGGTGACCTCTCAGGTCGCACGTTCGGTCACTCAAAGGTCGAGCGTACTACCAACAATGAGTCGCAGATGAGGACAACCTACCCGACGTCAGCTGATGGTGTCAGCCCCAATTCAGTACATCCAGCTATTATGATGTACTGTAGCAATAGTAACCACAGGATTTGAATTAATGTACTGTAGCAGTTTTAGCCACATATTTTAGGGTTACCTTTACTATAAATAGTGGCACATTTCCTGATGTAATTATGCAGAAATGAATGAATGAAATCTGGGCAAAAGTTAAATACAAAATATCTCAAATATGTGTTCTTCACTTTCTTTCATGGTATCAGAGCAGGTTTTTACCTGGCTCTGAACACCCCTCTTCCCTATTTTCTCGTCTACATCTTCCCTGCCCTTATATCTGATGGAGGGTATCACACCTCCACATCATGAGGCTCAAGCGAGCTCTCACGCAGTATTTCAAAACACTTCTCTTTCTTCTCAAAGCTCAAACTCAACTGTCTAGCTGCAAAATCAGCTCATCTCTATCAAACTAAATGACTCAAATTATTTACTTTGGAAAATGCAAGTTTACACAACCGTCAGAGGGTACGGGCTTGAAGGCTATCTTACTGGAGAAACCAGACCTCCACCGCAGTTCACTGAAGGATCAGTTAACCCGGAATTTCTGCTCTGGGTCCGTCAAGATCAATTGTTAGCATCTTGGCTTCTCTCCTCTCTTTCTGAAAGTCTGCTTACCATGATGGTCGGTCTGGCATCCTCGAGAGAAATCTGGCAAGCTCTGGATGCCAACTTTTCCAGTCAAACTGCAGCTCGGAAGATGCAGTACAAGATGCAACTCTCCTCTATCAAGAAAGGAACAATGAGCATCAGAGAATATGTTAACAAAGTTAAGAGTTGTTGTGACTTGCTCGCCTCAGCTGGTCAACCTGTTTCAGAAGAAGATCAAGCAATGCATGTTCTCACCGGGCTTGGAGGAGATTTTGACCCAGTAGTGGTTGCAGCTACAGCTCGGAGTGACTCACTCACCCTCAGGAACATTCTTCCTCTATTATTAAGCTTTGAGAACAGACTGGAAGCTGGAAATCCATCCAACTTCATCAATACCGAAGGATCAAGCCCTACTATCAACTTTGAC
>BMAC01000361.1:121637-210003 GCA_014905375.1 Phtheirospermum japonicum | reverse complement strand
TTCTTTGATCGGCTACGAAACAAACTCTCCGTTGTTCCTCTCGCCGCCCTCGAATTGAGGGGGGATAATAAAGAGCGACCTGATAAGCCCAGGTCGCGTGGTCATAAACTACTTAGCGACCTCAAGAAGAGTGCAGTGCCAGGTCGCACTGTTGGCGACCTAATGCCTGGCGACCTGGTGTTGAGCGCAGTGCCAGGTCGCATGATTGGTGACCTCTCAGGTCGCACGTTCGGTCGCTCAAAGGTCGAGCGTACTACCAACAATGAGTCGCAGATGAGGACAACCTACCCGACGTCAGCTGATGGTGTCAGCCCCAATTCAGTACATCCAACTGTTATGATGTACTGTAGCAATAGTAACCACATGATTTGAATTAATGTACTGTAGCAGTTTTAGCCACATATTTTAGGGTTACCTTTACTATAAATAGTGGCACATTTCCTGATGTAATTATGCAGAAATGAATGAATGAAATCTGGGCAAAAGTTAAATACAAAATATCTCAAATATGTGTTCTTCACTTTCTTTCAGTATCTACCTTGATTTTGACCTCTAGGATCACGTTTAGTAGGCATTGTCCTATAGTTATTGATTGGAGTTTTCTAAATTTACCCACCTTGCTTGAAACCCTTCGCCAATTCTTCTGCCACATGAATGTCGTCACCTTCCTGCCGCTTCTGTTGAGCCACAGTTAGAAGGCCACTGGCCGCTATTGGTATTGCCATGCCAAACGCTGCCACTGATGCAATCTTATCAACCACCGATTTCAAGTCGATGGATTTCTGGTTTTGTCCAGTTGGGAAGGAAAATGGGATTGAAAATAGGTAAGAAAGGGGGAAAAGACAGGACGAGAATGAAATTTAGGGTTGGGTTTTCAATTTTATACCCATCAGCTTTTCAATAATACCAATGGACCCAGAGTTTTTCAACTTTATTCAATTGAGTCCCTAGTTTATCCAAACCCCAACATCCAACCCCTCAAATTTTTAGAAACCTCGATTAAACACCAAAAATCTGATACCCTTTCAATTCAGCCCATAGCCATTTCATTTCTACACTTCTGCCCTTCCAATTTTAAGAACCCTACAAAACAATCCTATTGACCTTTTTATTTAATTCCCTAACTTGGACGTTCGATTCATGGATATAGTTTTGTTATCTTTTCAATTAGTCAAAATCTATTTTTAAAGATGAGTTTTAAGTTAAGTCATTTTTTAATGTGGGAAACGAAAGCTCTCAAATCTAGTATTTTCAAGTACGACCATCTATATTCGCATTTATACAATAATACATTCAAAGGTGGGGATTATTTGTAATCATTTTTCGAAAATTCGATGTTTGTCTATGTTAAATGCGAGTATATGAATTATATGTGTCTTAATGGTATATTCCGTAGTAGCTTTCGAGTTAAAATAACAATATCTTTCGAGCTAAAACAACAGTTATGCTCGTTTATGGTTTATATAATTGGTATTTAATATAGACAAATGAATTCTAATGTAGCGAGTTGAAATCTCATACTCATGTTTATAAAACTTTCCAGGTTGAGGAGTTTGAACACGGTACGAGGTGGGTGCGAAAATAATTTTATATTCATATTTTAGAGTTTTAAGTTTTTTTTTTCTTTCAATATATGGATTAGTATCTTTATTTTCTATCATGTTTAAAATAAAGTTTGAGACTTATTTTTCCATTGAAGCGTCCATGAACAGTCAAGTTACTACTATTTTGATTCATCAAGTGAATGTCCTCCTTTTAAATAAATGTTTTAAGTTTTATTCACTCCTTCGCTCAAGTTATTTGATTATTGTGATTTATTGAAAACTCGTGCTCTTTTTGGAAATTTTGTTTATGAAGAAAAATTCAAACTTTATATTTATTGAAAGTGGGGCATTACTAAGTGGTGTCAGAGACGTTTACGATTCTGTAGACTCACAAAGATTTTCTTACCCTTTATTTTAAGAGATAGAACAAAAATCATTTTCATGAGTGAGTCAAAAGCGGGACAATGCTCGATTGCGGCTTGAATTGACAGCGACACTCATGGTGGAGGTTTTGACTGAGGAGGGCCATTGTTGGTGGCAACGTTTCAGCAGCGTGGCGGCGAAGAGCCTCATGGTGCCGGAGCGACGATTTGGTAGTGGCAAAACGGCGGGTCCGGACGTGCGGCCGACAATAGTGGTTTTAGATCAGGGCTCGTGACTGTTGGAAATTCGAGTTTTGATAGGGGATGGTGATTGGTTAGGTTAGGGAAAAAAATCGACAGGCGATGGTTTTGGATACGTGGTAATTAATGGTAAAAAAAGAATATAAAAATCATTACTATTAAAGGAATTACACATTTAGTGTGACTTTATCAACAAGTTAAGTGAGGGTAATTTAGGTATTCATTAGCCCTTTTGTATTTATGGAACTGTGTAATTGGTACCTTATATAAATGATCATTTGATTAATGAGAACCCTAATCTTTCTCCGCCTCTTTTTTCTTCAGTCTTTTCTGCTTTTACTTTCACACGAGACTGCTCTTGAATTCTTGAAGATACAATCGATAAAGCAATTTATTTTAGAAGGTACTTTCAATCCTCACTTATTAATTTATTGACAATTAAGAATTCATACGTAATATATTCTTTATTTATTTTTATTTTTTTTGGATGTTAAAAATGTGCCTTGGTGGGTTAATGAATATTTGCACTTTGCTTTCTTGTTGATTTTTTTTTTGAGAAAATGCCAAAAACTACCGGTTTTTATAAAGAAATTCCAATATTATATTTACTTAATTTTTTTCCATTAATATAATATTTATTTACTTTATTACGTTTTGAGTTAAATTTTATCTCAATACTACGAGACTCTAGTTAACACTTATTTAGGATATATGAAAAATATTTAAGGTAATGTAATTATTTTCAGTATAATTGAAATCCTTAAAATTAGCATTCTTTTATTATTTCTTTTTCTTTATTTCCCCCCCCTTTTTCTTATTCTTTCTCTCTACGTCAATTCAAGAAAATTTCAATGGAACTCTTTTAACCTTAAAAGTTTTTCTAAAATTTGTGAATTATTGGATATGGTTATCACCGCGGCTATCTCAGAGCCACCGTCTGGACAAGAGGGATCAGGCGGCTATTTTTATTTTAGATTTTAATTTCAGTAATTATCACAAATATTTTTTTTATATTTGTCTTTTGATAAGTCCCGTGTAATACACGAGTGTAAAAAATATGTATATTAATGCAAAATCCTCCTAATCTATCTGTCTGTTTCGTATGCTTCGCTTGGATAATAAAAAATCTTGGTGCTTCGGTTGCTTATGTGTCATTCGAACCTAATATATATCTAATTAAATATTTTCTTTTATTGTATCTCACCTAATTTTTAATATTTTATTTTTATTATATTTAGCCTAACTTAATAGTTTTCTGTTATTATATTTTGTCTAATTCAATAATCTTATTTTATACTCCTAATAAAAAAAATAAAAATAAGCCATATATAATTAGTAAAAAAATCTAAATTAATTACTTTAATTAAAAGATAAATTACATATGAAATAATTCTAACTACAACAAAAAACTTATTTATGAAAATAATTAAATAAATTGTATTTATAATAAAAGTCAAAATAGTTTATTCTTGAAATTTTAATATTTTGTATAGGTAAATTATGATATATTTGCAATAATTGGAGTATGTATCTAAATATTAGTATGAATTCAATCTAAATATAAAAAAAATAAAATATATAATAATAATTAATTAATATTTATTAGACAATGGCACAATGTGAGAAGGATTGAGAGTATGACGCCTTTTGAGATTTTCAAAGTATGTAACTAAAATATTAACAAAATTAATCTAAACATAAAAATATAAAATGATATAATAATAATTAATTGATATATATTAAAAACAGGTTGAAAATGTGACATCTTTTAAATTTTTATAAGTATGTAAATATAGTTATTAATGAATCTAATCTAAACATTAAAATATAATATTAATTAATAGTTATAATAATAATTAATAAATGGAACAGGGTACGGGTTGAGAACACATCATTTCAATTTTTTATTTTAAATTTAAAACTTTTTAATTTTCATAAATATTTTTAATATTTATTTTTTGAAATCCCGTATAATACACGAGTATTAAACTAGTTTTATATATACCCGTGTGTTAACATGAATATTGTGCTAGTAGTTACTGAATAGAGAGAACAAAAATAATATCAAATATAATGGCTTAAGCAAAATAGTGCAAATACCCAGAATAGATAAATTTGTACTTTATATATGTGTCTTGCTTCCTTTTAAATTTATTAGCAATTAATTAGATAATCTATTGATGGTACAATTTCATATGTTGTTGTTAAAAGGTTTTCTTTTTCCAAATGATTGTTGTTTTATCCTAATTTTTTCGGAAGCTATATTCTCAATTTACTCTTTTTCTTTTTCTTTTTAAAAATAATTTATTTAATCATCATTATTTACATATTTTTCTATAAATTTAGAAATTTTATTGGTGAAAGAGTTGGAAATTGATCAACTATTCAGATTCGAAAGAAGATTTTATCAATTTAGGGCATGCTTGGTTGAACTTATTTAAAGTGCTTATAACTTATATCACAATAAGATGTTTTAGACTGCTTAGTACGAACATGAATAAGCTTCTGATAGCTTATTCTGCCTAATAAGTTTCTGTTCAGAAAAAATTACAAATCGTAACATTTTCTAATACGCTCATACCTTATTTGGTAAAAAAATTTTTATCCTTTTATATTGTAAAAAATATTTTATTTATAAATTAATATATTCTTTATATTTTACGAAAATATTTTTATTAGATAAAAATATTTATAAAATATTCTATTTATATCTTCGATTTCAAAACTCAAAATTTGACATCTCATAACCACCACCTCTCTCTTGTTGATTGTCTCCGATCTCTGCAACTTCTTCCGAGGTTTTTTTTAATCCATGGCGGTTGAAGAGTTGCCTGAAGAATTGATCACAATCATCCTGTCCAAGCTTCCTGTAAAATCTCTATTGCGGTTCAAGTGCGTCCGCAAATCATGGTACTCTCTCATCAGATCCCCTCATTTCATCCATCTCCATCTCACTAATCGATCCTCTTCCTCCAGTACCATTAATAGCAATTACGATTGTCTTATCGTCAGACGCTTACTCCTACAACAAGATCATCTTGAACGACATGTCCTATCCTTTTACTCTTACGAAACCCTAGCTGATTTGGGCATTGAATTTAATACACCTTTCTCTAATTCTTTTGACCTCGTCTCTGTATCCGGCCCCTGCAACGGCCTCATTTGTATGACCAATAATAATGACCAGATTGTCCTCTGTAACCCCGCAATTAGAGAATTCAGGTCACTCTTTATCCCCCTTCATATGGTTATAGATGCGGTTATCACTTTGATGCCGTTCGGACTCGATCCCAATTCATGTGAATATAAGGTTGTCGTGATTGGTGAAGTGTATTATGCAGACTCACCTGTGTATCGTGGTGATCGTGAAGCTAAGGTGTACGACTTTAGTACTGATTCTTGGAGAGAAACCGGAGTCGTTTTTCCCGAACCGTTTGGCTATTTAAAAACTGTAGTTACGTTAAACGGAGCATTTCATTGGTGCCCCTGTATAGGTGGCGATTCAATCCTTTCATTTCTCATCAGTGATGAGGTGAACGAATCGATACCACTGCCTGAATTTTTCTCGTGGGAGGATGATATCTGTTATAAGGACCTGTTTGTCTTGAACAAATCCTGCCCTTATTGCCTATGATTATGATGAATGTTTTGAAATTTCGGTGATGACCGAATATGGTGTAAAGGAGTCGTGGGCTAGGCTTTTACAACTCGGGCCTCTGGAGGGTATTTATTTCGCTTTGGCGTTTTGGAATGGTGATGAGAAGCTACTCCTCGAAACTGACAATGGACAGTTGGTTTCCTGCGACTTGCAACACCAAAACGTTGAGTATTTTCCAATTTATGGGCTTTCATCATCAATTCCAGAAGTGCCATCTTTTGATGTATTTCCGTATTCTGAAAGTTTAGTTTCAGTCAATAACATCGGAGAGTCTGTTAGATGTCATGATCTCTTGATCGGTATTATTTAATTTCTGTTTCTCTCACTTTTTTCGGTTTAATTAACAGATTATTAATCAGACGTCTTAGTTTTATATTTTGAAATACAGGTTTACATCCGAAAACTTTGTTCAATAGAACCTTTTCATTCCAGTGTTTAGGAGTTAGTTGGAGAAATTGAATGCGAAGATCACAAGGAGAAAGGTTAGCGATAAAATGGAAATTATGAGAAGATAAATGCAATGGAATTTGATTCTTCTCCTTTTTGTTGTTTTATTGTTACTTGTGAGACATTTCTGAAGATAAGTACTAGTTCAATTTTGTTGGTATTATGTGTACCGGTAAGACCTGTTAAACATTGTTTGTTGAGAGTTATCATAATGGTGAAAAGTCTTTGCTAGTGGTTGTATTAGCTTGTGCGGCAGTGTTCTGCTTTTGGGTATAAGTAATTTAATATCTACCGTATCCATAATTTGTCTCTAGGATTTTCTTTACTTTCAAATATCTATCGAAGTTTTTAAGTTAATTATCCAAAATATCGTAGGTTCTTTTCCTACGAAGCAACCACACCGAAACGATGAAAGACTTGCACTATTGCACGAGACACACTGTCGAGCAATGTGATTTTCTAATTGATAACCGTAACACCCTGTTTTTCAAAAATCGAAGTATTTAAGAAAAGTGTTAGTTTTTCTTTGGTCACTTGTCGCGTCTTTCTCTCCTCGTTGATGCAAATTCGCTTCTACATATTTACTGATTATTTTACTAACTTTTTTCACTTGAGAATATTATGTCCGTGTTGAAGTGTTGAATTGTCTAGGGCGTAAACAACACATTTTACAAACTTTTTCCACTTGAGAATATTATTATGTTTATAGATGAAACATTTATTGCCTCTGCCATACGTGATTAGATATAATCCAACAGTATTTATCAATACTCAGTTTCCTTCATGTTTTTCCTACTATTCCATTTGAGTTATTTCAAACCATTTTCTCTTGAAAGCCATGAAATAAGTTAAATGAACTTTCATATATAGTAATCAAGAATTTTCACTAGGAGTCCAGGATCATCGAGCAATTTTGTAACTCTCAAGTGGAATATCCAAATTCAAATATTTTCTTAAGAGTTCATGTTAATTATGTATTGTATTATATATTATGATGATTATATTATTTCATGATTGCCTTTGGGCATTAACTATGTATACATACAGTTGTGCATTGAGAATATTGGAGTGGGGTCGTAAGTAGACCCGAGAGTTTATAATCCCTAGTGATGTCCCATAGTACTTCAAGGTGCAAGATCTAAGATTAATTGTCAAATTTATTTTATATTATGCAAATAACATGAACTCTATTCTAATTCAAAGAAAAAATTATTACATACGCGTGTTCATGAAATTTGACTCTGGGCATGCTTGTCTTGAAAATTCGCTTAATACCAACTGGGAAATCCTGTGGTCATTGTACAGTGTGGTCATTATACAGTGCACCAGATGCAATATTAGAATTGTGCAACCCATCAATTGAGATATCATTTAAAATTATTATATACATTACGTAAAAGATGGATAGATATTCATCATTATATATAATAATAAAAAATATAACATGGTGCACCATGTTAGGTGTAGCCGGGTGTACCATATAAATTGTGGAATCCCACGCACTCAAAATTTTATTCAGTGATATTTTGTATGGTATTTTACTATCTTTTAAAGTGCTTTAAAGCTATGCGTAATAATGTTATTATTGTAATTATATATTAGTAAATGACCATTGTATCTCTACTTATAAATATAGGCTTGTAGCACTCATAATAAAATCATTCCATTTTTTCTCTCCCCATATATTCTATATTCTCTCACGTTATCAGCACAGTTTTATCCTATTGAGAGATATATGATTTGTCTTATTATCTTTTATATAAACTCATTTGAGTTGTGTGATACACGAAATATATCTTTTCAAATTTATAGTGTTCAAATATTGGCTCATCAAAACCTTGTTAGAAAAACTATGTAAGACAAAAAATTAGTCAAAGAAAAAAGAGTACAACTGCTCCTACTGGGTTCAATCTGTAGTAGTTCTCAGGTTCGTCGTCTATCTATCTTTAATTAATATTTCAAACTTTGAAATATACTTTAGTTTATTAACTCTTCGTGAGTTTTATACCACGTGTTGATGTTTCTACATTATTATCATGCAAAGAATATGATTCGACAAAACCTTATAAGGAAAATCCATTGAGAAAATAAACTCAAGTGAAAGAAAAAAAGTACATTATTCTTTGAATATGTTCATAAAATTACCTCATTTAAAAAATTTTATTAGAAAAATCCAATGAAACAAAACCTCATTTAGGGAAAACAAGTGTAATGCATATCTTATCAGAATTAATGGATAATGCTATAAATATGCGTCAAGCATATCAAGATTTTTCTAAGATTACATTACATTTATGTCCTTGTTCTGTATTGTCAGTTGAATGAAAATTTAAGTTTTAGTATCATCCACCACATAATAAAAATGCTCGTGTAGAATAAGTCTCTTTTTATATATTATTGACAACATATTTCATACAAATGGACTTCTAGTGTAATATATAGCAATCTACAAGAATGCATATTCAATCTTGATAAAAAGATTGTATCAATAATCTTTAATTAAATTCTAAATATTATCCTCAAAATCTCTTTATTTTAGAATAATCATCACGTACCTGAATCTATTCAAGAGTTTATGATTAGTTATGTTTATTAACTTTGTCTGAGTATGACAATTAATAAGACAATCATGAATGATTGCTCATATAAAGTTTTATATAATAGTCATGTTTGAGTCTTTTAGTTTGAAAACTATTGATAATCTTATCGCTAGTAATTCAAATGAAAAATTTAACAACAAACTCAAGGTTTTCTTTAAACTTTGCAATAATTATATATGTATTTCATATTTTTGGTTAACATGACATAAGTTTATTCTCCCCCTAATGTTTGGAATTTCTTTTTTAGTGTATTACTAACAACTTATGAAAAATGATTTATCTTTATATTATATGTTTTAAGCATTCGCTATCTATCTTGACATGTGGTGGGACGATTACACATACCACACTTGGTATATTTTGATGGAGGTTTCTGATTGTAATCCATAGATAGTGGGTATCACTTATGCTTTCATATTTGAAATATCTAATGCAGCTAATGAAATATCAATTCACATATCCATATCGAAAATATCACGAGGCATGTCATTTGCTTTTGCCAACCATAGTCAATTAAATAGAAATTAACAATGACTTTTGAAAATAAATTCACTACTAATTAAATGATAAATGTCTTTATTTGATATATATGCTACTTTGCTCTTCTTGCCAATAGAGCAAATATTCTCATAAACTTCTAATTTTGAGTTAATAAATTATGTAATCTTCTACTAGATCCACATATCTAGAAATCAACATGGAGGGATTTGGCCCCACAAGATTTCACCTCAAAATATAACATATGAATATTATTGGAACCTAGTTTCAATTAAACTAATGATAATTTAACGACCAATGTTGTTGAGAACATGGAGCATACGAAAGAACTACAAAAGTATTTATAAACTTCACATATTAATGAGCCAGAATGGTCATATCAGTCATGTCAAGTATGATTTCATAATATTGAACTCCAGGTTCAACATTAAAAACTAATTTGTAACTCTTCTAGAGCTTTTATTGAGCTTTCAGGTCATAAATTAATATTCGATTTAGTAATAATTTATAGTACAAATTAATTCAGCAATAAATTATCTCAAACAATTATTTATGGATATTTCAAACAAAAATCAAAACCATAGTTCGATTTATATTCCAAATTGTATCAAAAAATTATACAAAATTTACTTATATGTGTGTGTGTGGTAAAATTGTAAAATAGCCTTAATAACTTAAGGTCTCGGGTTTAACCACAATTTCGCAAGGGAAAAAATCCTCGCCAGATTCTTTCAATTTTGACAAAATTAGTATTGATGTGCAAAAAAAATTAAAAACAAAAAATTTGTTTTAATAATCTAACATTATTTGAAATATAAGATTTAAAAAATATGGATAATATATCATAAAATCTGATATTTTTTTAAATATGCCAAAAACAAATATTATTAAAATATAAATAAAACAAGACTAGAATGTTTTTTAAATCCGTTTTTTAAAATATATATGCAAAAATAAGGTAATGAAAATATAAAATAAAAATAAAATCTAGAAACTTGTTTTATATATTTTTTGAAATTATATTAAATATGCAATGAAATATTTACAATATGGGGAAGTATCTGTAAAAAATCAGAAAATATTTTTATATTTTAAAATGTTTTTTAATATTTAAAATAATTTTGTAGATTTATCTTAAAATACTTTCTTTTCATATGTAAAATAATTTCTTCTGTAAAATATTTTCTAGATTTTCTGAATTATGTATTTTAATATTTACATATTAAAATAATGATTCTTAATAATATTTTTCCTTATTTATTATTTATTTATATATTTTTATTTACATATTTTGAATAATTCTAAAATCTATAATATATTTTCTCAGACTTTTTTTATTTTAGTTTTAAATAATATTTTTTAATATTTCTTTTTTTTATTTTAAATATTTTCCTAGATTTTGTTTATAATTTTCATTTTTGTAGTAAATTTTTTTTTGGCAATTTAATATAATCTCAAATTTTATAATATATTTTTCATATTTTTGTTTAATTTTTTAATTTAAATAATTTTAGAATTTTAAAACAAATATCTAATTCTGCAAGTTTTTTTTTTTATTTTGTTATTATTATTTTCCACATCAGCGTTGACTTGGTCAAAATTGGTTGAATTCAAAAAATTATGTCGAAGATTAAAAGAATTCAGCAAATTTTCTTCCCAACGAAATTTGGGTTAAATTGCAATTTTTTTTGTAAGTTACTGGATAAATTTGCTATCAAGTACATATAGTTGTATTAAGTTGTCACCACCTCTAAATTACTGAAACTATTTTGCAATTTTGCATATATATACATACACACACACATACATGTGTGTGTGTGAACCTTCAATAATTCAACTACAAATCCATTTAAATATCAAATAAAATCAATTGAACTTTTACAATTATCAAAATTTAGTATTGTCAATTTAAACCTTTAAGATCTATAAGAATCATAACATAGGAAAACTTTACGGTGCCTTTAGGGCACCATGCCTCCCACACCCCCTGCATTTACAACCATAGATCTCTTAATCTAAAAAATCTAAAATTGATTTAATGGTTGTAAATGCACCCCGCTAAGTGGGGAATGGTGCCGTGAAGGCACATAGAAACCTCCCATAGCATATACTTATGTTATATATTTTTTCAAAAATGATAAATCGTTTTATAGCTCTTTGAGGCATTATCATATAATAACAATTGATTTGGTGTGTTACTCCTTCGTAAATATATTTGATTTTTAATATTGCATATGACAGTGTCGTTTGTCAAGAGTAAGAAGTATCCAATAGATATTTGGCACAAATAGCGCCACTTCAAGAGCAAGATTAACTCTTTATTATCAATTATAAAATTATTGCTAGTTTTTGAGTAATATAACCATTTTCTTGAAAATATGAAAGAGAGTGATATATTTGGGAAAACCGTGTAAATGATTTAATCTCATGATTTCTACAAGGATATTTTCAAAATAAGATAAGTAAGTAAATTATAATATAGTATTTTCTATTAATAAACGCAAGACTATCACAAAAGGACAACTAATGTTTCTATAGGACTCCATAATTTGTTAACGTATATCATTTGAATTTACATTGCACAATTGTCACTTCAAGAGCAATATACCAGTATTTTTTAGAGATATAGAATTGTCAATATAATTATATAAGTTGATTTCCAGGGGCATATAATGTTCTAAAAAATATCACATTAGTTGTCCTATTTTAAAAGTAACAACATAATTTTCAATCATTCTCATTTCAACTAATATATTGCATAAATACAATTAAAAACCCATACTATTTATATAAAGAATTAATAAGAAAGTAAAAAATTGTAAAAAAATAAAAATTGGCGCCTGTGCGTCGGGCCGCCTAGACTCGCCTGGATGCTGCCTATCCCGCCTAACATCGCAATCGCTTACACCGGCTAGGCGCTTCCTAACTGTCCGGACACCTAGGGCCGACTAGACAAAACTTGCAGCGCCCAGAGGTTGTCTAGCGCCTAGGCGCTACCTAACCTGACTTGTAGAACAATGAGTATATAAAATTATTATTTATTACTGGAAAAATTATTTTCAAGTTGTTTTTGGCAATTTATATCATCCACGCGAGTTTATATGTATCATGTATCCAATGCGAGTGTATACATGACATAATGTAAACAATAAGATAACAATACGTAAACAATGTTCATAATAATTTTAAAATATAAAGACATATAATATAATTGACTCTTCAAGAGCATTGCATGGATATAGATCTTATAATATTCTTRAGAAGCATATAATACTTAATCGAGAAATTATGGGATAACATTGTTTTTTTTTTCTTTCAGAAATCATGATTTATATTTAATAATCACTACTAGAGAAACAACATTTAAAGGTGGGTTTTTTTTCGGATTTAACGGCGGTTTTTGAACCGTCTTTGTATCTACCGCCGTAAATATTTACGGCGGTTTTAAAAACCGACTTAAAAAGTGAGAATTTACGGCAGTTTTAAGGCTATTATAACGGCGGTTGTCGAACCGCCGTAGTATATACAGTTTCAACAGCGGTTTTTTAGAACCGACGTTAAAATATTACATTAACGGCGGTTATTTAAACCGCCGTAATACATTTTAACGTCGGTTATTAGAACCGACGTTAATTTGGTGTTTTTTACGGCGGTTTTTACAACCGCCGTAAATAATTGAACTTGCCGCTGGGGCTGATTTTCTGCCCTTTTTTTTTTGTTTGAAATATCTCGAAATGAATTGAATTGAACCGCTGATTTAAAATGGAACCAAACTGGAAAATAATTCAATTCAATACATCATCCACAACTACCAAATTCATACACAAATTAAGCAATCTAAAATACAACCAAACTGAAAAATAATTCAATCCAATTCATCATCCACAACTAAAATAATCCAAAATGTAATCAAACTTCGAAACTATCCAAAATGCAATCAAACTTCAAAACAATCCAACAACCAAACTTCAAAACAATCCAAAACAATTCACAATGAAACCTAAACTTCAAGAGTATACATCCACTACATACCCCAATAATCCATCATAAATGTCAATGAAATATCTCGACCATTGATCTTGTATTTCTTTGATACTATCAGCACTAAATGGTTGGTCACTAAACATGTGCAAATAATATATAATATAAGTATTTAGCAATAATGAAAAAAAAAAGAGTTACAACATTCTTGCTATAAAATAAAATATTATAAATATTATCTTTCCAATTTCCCGTAATACCCACTCGAATAATAGTCCACATCCAAAGCATGACATAATAACCCGACTCCCAAACTTCATCTTGTTTATTACACTGTGAGATAAACATAAGGTTTCATTGAAAAATAAACCCTTCAATGATGTGTTTACGATCATAAATGTAACAACCAAATATATTCAAAGAAATGTAATACATTACCTTTGGAAAAAGCCAATTAACCCCTTGCTTAGATTTACTCAAATGCGCACCACTCAACATCTTAACTGGGGTCAAAACACTATTAAAAAATATATAGAAATATTATAGCACATTATAACAATCCCCTTTACATTATAACAATGTCCAAGTTTATTGTCCCCAATTTCACAAAATTAAACAATATAATCCACCGTTTAGAACCAAATTCAAAAACAAATCCAAAATGCAACCAAACTTACCAATAACTTTATAACAATATATTGTCCCAATTTCAAAAATTACATTTTAGTACTTGAATTATATATTGTCTATTTCATGCTTAGAACCAAAACATACGTTCACATTATATATGTTGTAAGTATTTTAAGCTAAAGTTTACATTTGTACTAGAAATTTGATGTTTGAGTCGGCCTTATGGTGATTTGAACAAAGCCGCACAACTGTCCCTTCTTGAGGCAAAATTACAAATTGTTGCCAATGTTGCCTGCATTTTGAAATGAATATTATTAAAAATAATTCATGCAACCTACATTAATACTACAACTTATAGTTTAAGTTGTACTTGATTATGATGGTATGCTCCCAGGTATATTTGCTTTTTATATTTCTCCATATGTTTGAGAATGGACGGGATCAAAGTGCTTGCATGTTTCTTGTTACCTATATTTTGTAAGGATCGAGGCTCAAAGAATCCGTACACAGCATCCGATCGGTTTTCAACAACAAGTGATTTCAAAAACCTAACATATCCATGACAACAAGTAATCAATCAAAGTTATAAATCAATTATTGAACGTAAAAATTAATTAAATAAGAATTAAAATATACTTACAAGATCCAAAGTTGTACATTCGAGATTTGAAGACATGTTTTGCCTTTCACGAAGTCCAAAACTTCTTGGTAATGAATGGTCACTGGGATGTCATTCTCAAATCCAAAAATACTTGCATCACACGGAACCCGAAATGGACGCTTATAAAGGCGAGCAGAAAGAGTAAGCAATTCAGGAATGGGGTTATCAACAGTCCGACCTTGTTTCGTTGGTCGCTCGGTATCCTAAAACATTAAACATAAATTAATAGTTATTGATACTCTATTTTAGTGTAATTAGCAAACAAGCAATTGTTGACATAGGCTTCACAAGATGTTTTGGCCATGCAATAAAACCACCTAGTGCTTGCCTCACCATGATTACCTTTTCACTGGGCACCGGGACAAGAGCATCACCATCTCGAATGTCCTCAACCACCACTCTAACCAAATAGTTCGACAAAGGTACATCATGTAGCGTCAGACCCCCCTTATGAACTGTCCCAAGGGCCACCAGACGGGTAGAAGAACGATCATCGACATATAACTCACATCGATCACTAACTCGAGTGGGAGGTGAACGAGCTGGAATGTCAGCAGGGGGAAATGAAGGAGTTGGAATATCAGCAGGGGGAAACAAAGGAGCTGGATTGTCGGAAGGGCCAACACAACTCCCTATCCCACTACGACCGAGATTTGGATCCACCTCAACTGGAGGGTTCGTGACTTCAACTTGTTGGGCGAATTGCTGCAACAACTGTTGCGTAACATCTTTCCTTATCTCTTCAGCCATCTCGGGTCTAACTTCGTTCTTGAACTGCTCGACCATCTCGGATCTAACTTCGTTCTTGACCTGCTCGACCATCTTGGATCTAACTTCGTTCTTGACCTGTTCGGCTATCTCAGATCTAACCTGCTGGGTTATCATGGATGTCAAGCGCCCCAAAAATTCAGGAGTTAAGAATGACGAGGACCCACATGATTGAGAGCCAAAGTATTCTCGGATCCCCACACCACCTCCAACGCCACGAACACGTCCAGGGTGCTCTGGTCGATCAATTGCAACACTTAGAATATCCCTGCGTCCCTCTACAACAAAAGAGCCATTTATATGCTCCTCCTCCAACTCATCCTACAACAAAATAGTAATTGTTTAATGATATTTTTTTAGATCTTTCTGTTATGTTACGATTTTAAAAACTAATTAAAACATAATATTTTAGGTGAGTGGAATAATTTATTAATAATTGTTAAAATATTTATATATATATATTTTCCTACTTATGTAATCAAAAGCCCTCTTGGGATGGACATAAATTAAAACATCTAAATATATTGAATACAAACTTACAATCTTCCTAGAAATCTCCCTTGTGGAATCGGATGTCATTTCACCGGACATTTTTGTGCGAGCCAACTTAAACCTCTCGTGACGTGAAGGAGGAGATGTAGGATCAACAACCGAATCAACACAAGCACCAGATTGCATTAATTCTTCATGTCGCTTCTTTGCTTTATTCTCCATGATCTTCTCGTCCAACAAGGTATAACCCCCACGAGATAGAATATGCGGAGCATCGTTCTTTTTTGCAATATCCTGCGCTTTATCTCTTTTCTCCTGGAATCAAAAAAGGAAAAAAAATCAAAAAAGGAAAAATTAGTGCTTGCATGCAAATAATAACGATGAATAATGAATTTAATATTTACCTTCCAAGAAGGGTCCAATCGAGTCTTTTTAAATTGTTCCCACTCACTTAATATGAACCATACTTTTCGCAAGGACTTGTGTTATTCGAACTACCAAATACATATTCTGTTGTCAAAGATGATTTAAAATCTTTCCATTTTTTTCCCACCGATTGAAAAACCCTCTTTTTGAAAACAGAACAATTTGGTACCTCGAAGTTCGCCTGTAACAATAACAAAAAAAACAATTATAATAACTATAATAATAATAATAATAATAATAATAATAATAATAATAATAATAATAATAATAATAATAATAATAATAATAATAATAATAATAAGGTGAAAATGAAAAGATATGAAATACCATAACATCCATCCAAATTAAAGTCTTGGTAGAATCTGGTACAAGTTTCCAATTCTCAATCAAAATCGAAACATTTTCTCGAGCAAGTTTTCCCAGATAAGTACTCAATTTCACTTGATGAGTCCTTTTAGTTTTTCCTGTAATGCTGTCGTAATAAAGTGGTTGTTTTTTGCCATTAAAACGACTCCTGGAAATCTCTCTACACCGTGTGGAAGATCTAGTCTTCCTCGACGTAGTGGGTGGAGGAGAAGTCGAGCGACGCCGCACGGGAGAAGCCATTTACCTGTGTAAATAGAAAAGCAAAAAATAAAGGTTAAACTACAAGAACACAATTATTAAAACATTATTTGGATATAAATGAAGCTGTGAATGAGAATTAAAAAAATATTATTAATATAGAACACAACAAGAACACAATTATTGATTAACACAAGAACTTAAAAAATTACATTTTCATCCAATTATTAATTAACACATTAAATTCACATGTTGGTTTATTTTTGATATAAAAATTTTCATAATATATTATTGTGCATCGAAACTAAGAATTTAAAAGAATACTTAACTTAAATATTTATTATAATGTTCTCCCCATATGCCCTCGTCATGATCATGGCGATTGGCATGCACATCGTCTAGTACATTTTCTTCAATATTCGGCATTCATGTTGTGAAAGAGAGAGTCTCGGGGTTATCAAGTGTTGGGTTTTCATTTCCATGAGTATCATCCATGCTTCTATCATGCTTGAGCACCACCGACAATCTTTTATCGCACGGATCATTGATATAAAACACTTGTTTAGCTTGACATGCCATGATGAAAGGCTCATCCGTATAATCTGTCTTATGAAGATCTACCAACGTAAGTCCCATTTCATCGATTTGCACACCTATGTTAATATCAACCCACTTGCACTTAAAAACGGGTACTCGAAACTCAACATAGTCAACCTCCCAAATTTCTTCAATGAATCCGAAGTAATTTATAGATGCTTTAACGGGATTTTTATCTTTCAAACTAGAAAAGTAAATTGCCTCGGCTTCAAGAGTAACCCCACTGTTTTGATAGCAACTCTTGTCGTCTTTCGACTTTGTGTAGAAGGAGTACATTTTGATATCATATCCACACCACATCACGACATCTTTCTTAGGCCCATGTGCTAACCGCCTTAACGTTTCTGAGGCATTTTCTGAAGCAACAATTTGTTTTTTAAACCAACTTATGAAAGTTTTATTATGCTCAATTAGTACCTCTTTTTCCTTCATTCGGGGATTATTTGTCTTCAAAATTTTTTTATGATCAACCAGGTAAGGGAGAACCTCCTCAGTGTTATTCAATATGTATAAATGCGCTTGAAGCACTTCCTCAAAACTCTTGGAATGCTTTCCAGCACCCCGTGTACCCTTACCTCCATATCTCCCATTGTGACGAGATTTAGAAATCCCCATACCTTCCACTTGTCCCATGTAGTCTGTACAAAACTCGATAGCTTCCTCAGCAATGTATCTTTCGACAATAGAAGCCTCGGGACGAGATGGATTTTTTTTTGAACCCTTTTAAAACCCTCATATAACGCTCGATAGGGCACATCCACTTCAGATAAACTAGACCACACTCTCTAATTTCGTTCACTAAATGAACAATTAAGTGAACCATTATGTCAAAGAATGAAGGAGGAAAATGCATCTCTAATTGGCATAATATAACAGCAGCTTCCTTTTTCCACTCATCTAGCTTCAAAGGGTCAACAACTTTCGTACAGATATCATTGAAGAAATAAGACAAGCGAATTATGGCATGTCTTACCTTTTTTGGCAAAATATCACGTAAAGCTATTGCTAGGAGTTGTTGCATCAAGACATGACAATCGTGAGACTTCAAGCCAACCAATTTAAGGTCTTGCATTGAAACAGGACTCTTGATATTGGAAGAGTATCCTTGTGGCACTTTCATGCCGCGTAGAGACTCACAAAACTTTTGTTTTTCTTCTCTAGACAAAGTATGACATGCCGGGGGCAGATATGTTTTATTTCCAGACGATATAGGGTGCAAGTCTGGTCGTATACCCATATGAGCAAAATCTTGTCGAGTCTTAACGTTATCCTTCGTCTTGCCCTTAATGTTGAGAAGTGTGCCGATCAAACTATCACACACACTTTTCTCCACGTGCATAACATCTATGCAGTGTCTCACCTCCAGATGGCGCCAATATGGAAGATCGAAGAAAATTGACCGCTTTTTCCAATTTATTTTCTCACTAACCCTCTTTTGGGTCTTTCCGAAGATCGTATTAATGTCCTTCACCCGATCATATACCTGCTGGCTAGTTAGTGGTGTTGGCCCAGATCCTTCCTCGATAGTTCCATCAAAATCTTTTTTCAATCTACGATATGGGTGATCACGTCGGAGCCACCGCCTTGAACGAGTGTACACAGTCTTTCCCCCATGTTTGAGCTGTAGATAGCTCGTTTCGTCTGCACATATAGGACATGAGAGATGGCCCTTGTTACTATACCCGCTCAAGTTTCCATATGCTGGAAAATCATTAATGGTACAAAATAAGAGAACACGCAACTTGAATGTCTGCCTTCGGTACCCATCAAATATGTAAACACCCTCCTCCCACAACTTTTTCAAGTCCTCAACCAAGGGTTGTAGATAAACATCTATGTCATTTCCGGGCTATTTTGGTCCCGAAATCATCATAAAAAGCAAGATAAATTTTCGTTTCATACACAACCATGAAGGTAGATTGTAAATAACAAGCAAAACGGGCCATGAACTGTGTTGACTACTCAAATTACCATACGGATTCATTCTATCTGTAGCAAGTCCAAGCTGAAGGTTTCGCGATTCGCTTCCAAAATCTGGAAACAAACGATCAATTTTCTTCCACTGAGAAGAATCTGCCGGATGTCGCAACTTGTCATCGCATTTTCTCCCATCTGCATGCCATGTAAGGTTCTTTGCATCCTCTGTATTAGCAAACAAACGTTTAAACCTAGGAATGATCGGAAGATACCATACCGCTTTCACTGGGGAACGTCGATTAGTGCTCTCGTCGCTATTACATTCACCCGATCTCTCTTTGTACCATGATACCCCACACCTAGGGCACTTATCTGATGACTCGTACTCATTTATGTATAATATACAATCATTACGACACGCGTGTATCTTCTTGTACTCCAAACCCATCGGACATAATATCTTCTTTGCCTCGTAGTGGCGGCTTGGCAAAGTGTTATCTTCTGGAAACATCATTTTAAAATGCTCAAGCAATTTAGTGAAACTTTTGTCACTCCACCCATTGTGTACCTTAATATTGACTAGTGTTAACGTTGCTGACAAGCGTGTGAAGTTTTTACACCCAGGGAACAAAGGCTTCTCTGAATCACTCTTCAAAATATCATGCACATGTGCTTCCTGAAAGGATTCATGACCAACATCACGTATCATGTCCTCAAGTTTGTCCTCGTCCTGATTTCGATCATCGACATCTCCACGAGTGCGTTGGCCATAAGCTTTCTTAGTCGTCTCGGCAAGAATGTCGAACAATTCGCCATGCCATGTCCACACCGTATAATTCTTGTTTATTCCATCACACAGAAGATGTTCCTTGATCTTATGGGCTTCATGTAGTCTCCCATTCAAACAATTGATACAAGGACACAAAACCTTGTCACTAGGCTCTAATTGATTGACTTTAGCAAATTTAATAAAAAATTACACTCCATCTTCATATTCCTTGCTTACGCGGCTTGCATTCATCCAACTCCGATTCATCTATTGTACCAGATCGAAGAGGTAAATACAAATGAGGAGCGACCTATAGCAGAAATGAGAAAACCGAGCCAGAGCAATCGAACCAGTTGATCGACTGACTGACCAGTCGATCGACTAGATCTCTCCGAATCGACTGGAGTATAGAAGGTTTGGCAATTTTGGGCGAAACAGTCAATCGACTGGTTTTCAGTCAATCGACTTGAGCGGGTATAGTAACAAGGGCCATCTCGCATGTCCTATATGTGCAGACGAAATGAGATATCTACAGCTCAAACATGGGGGAAAGTTTGTGTACACTCGTTCTAAGCGGTGGCCTGCTAACGGTTATAGCAACCGTTAACTATTTTTATTTTGCATTCTGGGCTGACGACAACGGTTGTAATAAAACCGTTCTGGAAAGTTACAGTTAGCTCTGAATTCAGCATTCTAATAATTAACATCAGTTCTCAGTAACCGTTAAGGGTTAGCGGTAACAGCTAACGGTTGGACTGTAACCGCTAGCCTCAATCGACATCAGTTTCGGAAGAATAACCCTTCTAGAAAGTCTGTCAGCTTCAATTCTTGCTACTTCTTCACCGGAAAGCTCGGTCTTTGAATCTCGATCATCATAATTCATCTCTAACATGATGAACTCTTCCAGTTACTTAGATATAAAGTGAAAAACCACAAATAATCACTTATCTTTCATCAATTTAGACCAACACACGGTAAAATAAGCTGGAAATCTAAATATACGAAATTAAGTTTAAATGGTCCAACTTATACCAAAAACACTAATAAGAAGAAACTAAAATACTACTAAAAATAACCACAAATACATGTTAATCAACTACCCCACACTTAATTGGTTTGTTCGTCCTCGAACAAACGATTATTTCAAAGTATAACAAGAATGAAAATAAGCTCAAGCAAGAAGTCGTGCTATGCTACATATATAATTTTGAAAATATAGATACATGTCATGCAAATTCAAACACTCCACCCTTATTACTTGGTCACTCCAAAATCAAATTCATGCATCCTCTCAAAAGGGAGATATATAGATGTACTCTCAAAGCACTCAAGCATTGCTGCA
The DNA here is from genome assembly GCA_014905375.1 of Phtheirospermum japonicum. Classification (NCBI taxonomy): domain Eukaryota; kingdom Viridiplantae; phylum Streptophyta; class Magnoliopsida; order Lamiales; family Orobanchaceae; genus Phtheirospermum; species Phtheirospermum japonicum. Next base: position 188,486 of record BMAC01000361.1, on the reverse strand, counting down.
TAGGACGTGTATACACTCAAATCATGCAAATACATGCACAATAAATAAGAACCGAAAATCAATCTCTTTTCAATCGCAAATTAAGTGTGTTATCGAACTAAAAATCGGAAAAGGWRTTTTCGGGTTATAATGTAAGGCTCTTTGGATGGGTATGGAATATATAAGTCGTGTGGCTAACTCACGATCTAACGTGATCAATAACTCACTAAACCTAATATAATCAAGAAGCAATTTGCTTCACCTCGTACAAAAGAAAAAACCCTCACTAAACACTCATAACGTAGCCTTAAATATAGGCTATTCCTCAACTCGTAACTCTAACCGACTTGTAGCTCAAACCACTTAAACACAATTGAAGCTTAAGATATGCTTCGTAACACAACTCTTTTGCCTTTTAAACATTAGGCTTCATAAAATAAAATAAACAATGAAATTCAAGCCTTTAAAATTGTAGGCAATGACTAACACAGTTCAACTAGACTCACCATCCTTCTTTTTCTTTCTTTTTTTTATTTTCCCCTTTTATTATTTTTTATGGGGTTTTTTTTTTCTTTTTTTTATTAATTTTTTTAGATGGTGGTCCTTACTTACAAAATAATAAATTTCTAATAAAAATCTCCAAGACTCAAATAACCAATAAAAATACGAACTCCTACCCCACGCTTCTAATGGGTTGTAGGGGTCGTCTCAAAAACACTCATGGCTATATGCATGGATTATTTGGCTATGATTGGCTCATTTGGAATTTATAGTGGCTAAAAATATATGGGTATGGCCGGAATAGGGTTTTATTTGTGCCTTAATGTCATGTTCAAAGTCAACTACACACAGCAGTTTCAAAGAGATATCAAATCAAAACTCATTCAAGTACATGCAATGATGATAAACACTCAGGATACTCGCTGGCTTTTTGCATGAAATCTTTTTGAATTGACGCTGCTTTTAAGGTTTTGCGAAATCGTTTGCGTCCAAGTACCATTTTATAATATATAAATAATAATTTTGAAAAATTTATGCACTTATACACGCTCAAAAGACATGAACCTCAAATCAAACATAGTTAACTTCGACAGGCATGCCATACAAACACAATTTAGCGCGGAAATAGCAATCAATCACGTAAAATATAAAATATTAGCTAAGACAAACTCACGAAAATTTTAAATTTTGCACAATTTTCAATTATAAATCACAACTCAACCATCCCCCCCTAAAAAAATGTGGCAAACTCCTGGTTTCCATAAATATAAAGAAAATAAATGCAAGAGAGATAAGAAAACATCCCTGAAAAATCGATAGTTGAGCTTCTCCAAAAGTACTCGTGAAATAATTCCTCGTCCTGAACTCATGATTGGATTGTCTTGAAAGAAAAACCTACAAAAACAAAACAAATAATAAAAGCAAACTAACTAATATTTTTGGAATTTTGAATTTTTCAATTTTTTTTACGTAAAAGAAAACAAAAAGTAAAAGATATGATTGTAATCAATTGCGTCGCGCAAGTGCCTGGTGGCACATCATTTGGGATTTGAAGCAGCCGGATTGTGGCTCAATGTCGGAAATAGCTGGATTGCAGCTCATCAAAAGGTTGCCGGACTGCTGCTATATTGGGTCAGATTGCGACCTCGGTCGACGAAATGAAATTCGTAAAAATTAGATGGCAGACGCTACTAGCGGTAGCATGTAGCGGTAGGTTGCCTAGAGGTAAGCTCATCGGTATCATTGATTGCTGCGGATAGAGGTAGGTTCAGCGGCTGATTGTCATCGTTAACGCCTCGAGTGGAACTAGCGGTAAGGCCTTGCGGTAGCGAGCTACCGTTGTATAAACGTTGTCCAGAATAAGCGATTTATCGTATTCTCTGCACATCAACACACACATAAACGTACCATGGCAATTGACACAATATAAAAACAAAAATAAAATAAAGAAAAATTAAAGAAAACAAAAACTAACGAACGCTTGGGCTGCCTCCCAAGAAGCGCAACATTTAACGTCATATGCTCGACGCAATTTCCTTGATCAGTTCCTAGCTCGTGGTGGGTCCACGAACTCCTTCTTACTTCTATCTTGACTCTTCATATATTTCTCGTAATAAGGCTTAAGTCGATGCTTGTGGACTTGGAATCCCGTCTTTGCACTCTAATCGTAAATAGTGGTGACTCCATACTCATCCATCTCTTTTATTAAAAATGGTCCACTCCATGCGACTTCAAAATTGGTTGGATCAAAGTTACGATCGAAATTATATATCACTAGTTGACCAACCTTCAACCTCCCATCATTTAACTTCTTATCAAAAACCTCATTCGACTTCTTCTTGTTCGTCATCTAATCCTTTCCATATGCCTTTTCCTTGTTCCTCGTACGTTTAAAATTCTTGTAGGGGTCGAGGGAAACACATCTTGAACGATTGTGCGGTGGCTTCGTCTCTTCTCTTGGCTCGAACTTCGAACGATCTCGTTGTGGTCTCAACTCCACTTTTGGCTCGTTTTTAGGCACGTTAAACTTCATGGGAAATCTATCATCAAATGCCTCGACATTATCAAACTCTTTGATCGTGCAGATGCTCAGGAGTTCATTCACACAAGAATCCACTAAATCAACAGTAGAACATTCGTCCTTTATAAATGGTGCAGGAGTCTTGTAAATATCTTGAAGTGAAAACGTCACCATTTTGCCTAAGACGGACATAGTCATCCTACCTTTGTTTACATCGATCACCGTGCACGTTGTAGACATGAATGGACGTCCTAACAAAATGGCGTGTTCTCGATTCTCGCTTTGTACGTCACCAACGTCCATAATAACAAAATCGACTAACACCACTAGCTTGTCTACTTGTACTAGAACATCCTCCACAATCCCCAAGGGTAGCCTTATCGTTCTATCCGCCAATTGTAACCTCATCGTTGTTGGTTTCAGTGGTCCTAGGTCAAACTCTTTGTAAATTGAGTGGGGCATCAAATTTATGCTAATGCCAAGATCGAGCATCCTTCTTGCCGTTTGTTCATTCCCGAGAGAAATAGTTATGAAAAAACTCCCGGGATCCTTTTCTTTGGGTGGCAACGGTTTTTTAAATATATCACTAACCTCTCTTATCAAATCCAAATGTTGATTTGTAGCCAAACGCCTTTCCCTTGATGATAGCTCCTTGAAAAACTTCACAAACGCTGGCATTGTCTTTATCACCTCTATCAGGGGGAGGATAATATTAACATTTTTCAATAAATTGTATAGCTCCATGAATTTCTTATTCTCCTTGTCCAGACGTAGGCGACTTGGAAAGGGAACATGATCATAAATGGTCAACTTCTTCGGTGGTGCATTTAAGGAATCTATGGGGTCTTCAATTGCTGTCGAATTCTTTTTTTTCAATGGCCCCGGAATATTTGGAGTTGAAGATTTATGCATTAGATCATCCGACTTGGTTGCATCTACTTGTGGTTGGGTTTTGGCTTCTTCCTCGTCATTCTCCTTTTCTATCTTGATGCCGTTATCCACTACTTTTCCGCTTCTCAGCACATGAATAGCCGAGGCGTGTTCTATTTGGCTTGGAAAAGTATTTTTCTCCTTCTTCAATGACGCCATGTCAGTTGCCAATTGTCCTACCATTATCTCCAATCTTCTTAGTCCTGATTAACTTTCAAGAGTGCTTTTGGCCATTTCAGTCATCATCTTTCTCAATTATTTCATATCATCTCGAACTTCTTTCATTTCGCCTCGAACTCCCTTCATTTCCTCCTGAACATGTTTGAGGACGTCTCGGTTCCGAATAGTCTCGGCGACTTGGTTTTGCTGCTAGACTAAAAGTTGATCAGTTGAGTGAACTGTAGTAGGCATTTGCCCTTGCACTTGGAAATTATTCGGAGGTGGTGCTTGCGTATATGGTAGTCTCTACCCTGAATGTTGTTGGTTTGAATAATATTGTATGGCATTGACGTCCCCTCGTTGTTCGTTGTTGAAAGGGCACATATCGGCTAAATGTTCAGGGGATCCGCATTGGTGACACATTTCAGCAATCTTCCTTGAAGAGGCCTTGCTCGCTCGCTCGGCCTTCCAAGCTGTCAATGTCTCATCGAATATCTCCTCGCACTTCGCTTTGACTAATTTACCATTATCTAAATCAGGATCAGGGATGGACATCTCATTAACTTTTAATTTACGAGGCCGAGAGTTGGTTTGTCTAGACTTCTCGCTCTGTTTCTCCAATACTTGTTGTGCCTCGTGGGCCGTTAAATCTCCAAAATCTCCTCCTGCTGCTATCTCTACTTGACTTTTCCCCATGGGCGACAGACCATCAAAGAAAAACTGATTAATTATCTCGGGGGAGTATCTATGATGGGGGCACGCTTGTAAAAGTGTCTTGTAACGCTCCCATGTTTCATGAAATAATTCCCCCTCCATTTGTTCGAATTTAGCAATCTGCCTCCGAAGTTGCCCCGTTGTCTGTGCCGAATAATATTGATTGAGGAACTTCTCGCTTATCATCTCCCAATCAGTTAATGATCTTGGTTCTAAGGATAGTAACCAAGTCTTCGCCTTGTCTTTCATGCTATAGGGGAAGCAAATCATTTGCATCTCCTCCCGGTGAAGGCCATGACCTACAAATCTTCCTACTTCATCGATAAAGTAGTTTAAAAATGCTAAAGGGTCTTCATGGGCATTCCCGTGAAAAGTTGGAAGTAAATTGAGTTGATGCGGTTTAATCTCTACTTCTCTTGCAGTCGGTCCAAGAACAATAGCGGACCTATAAGGCACAACCTTTGGTCGTGCCAAATCTCGTTGTCGAGGTGCTCGGGGGTGTCTCGGTGCTCTCTCTCTATGATAGGCAGCCTCATAATCTCCTTCGTAATCTTGGTCATCGAACCTTTCATCTACAAACTCTCGTCAAGGGATTGGTCTGTCAGGATAATCTTCAAACACTTCATCGTCATGTTGAGCGTTTCTTCCTCTAATTCCTTGTCTTAGTTGTAGCGGGGCCCGATTGTTTGGTGGTTGAATGTGACCTCCAAGGTATCACGGCTCGCTTCCATACTCTCCCCGACGTCTTCGTGGAGTTTGGAAAGGTAGCTCATTGTTTAATGCATCGAACAACTCATTGTGATCGTCCTCATGATTCACTCTTCTAGCCATATCTTCGGGAATTTCGTCGCACACGAAATCAGTTGCTGTAGAAAAAACGTTCTCGGAAATAAAAATGGGTCTTGGTCTCGGTGGGTTTGAACGATGGATGTTGTCAATGAATGGTGCAAGATCGCGTCGAAGTGATCGTCTACCTTGCATAAACTTAACAACACATCAACGTACCAAATGGCAGAAATCCCAAAACCAAGTGCAAAAATATAAAGAAAATTATAATTCAAAAAGAAAATAAAATGAAGAATATCCTAAATTCCTACTCGTTGTCCCCAGCAACGCCGTCAAAATTTTGAACCAAACTTTTATGCATCCCTTTTTAAAATATTTAATAAAACTTGTAAGTTTGCTCGCAAGAGTACGAGTAACTTGTAGGATGGTGAGTTTGACTCGAGTCGATTCTCTCGAGGAAAACTATTCGGTTTTATTGAATATTTCTCTTTAATTCTCAAGCAAATAAATTACACATACAAATTGGGGTTTTTTTTGAAGAATTTGAATTGAACATTATGAACTAAGCTATATTAAGGCTAAATCTAATTAAACTAACTATCTCGAACTAGATTATCAACTAAATTAACTAAACTAGATTAATTAACTAATTAATTAATTAATTACTAATTAAAACTAATTAACAATTAAAAGGATCTAAGAAATAGTTTTCAAAAAGTAAATCAAAGCTAAAAGTCCCAAACAGCATGCATAAAACGAATTCGATTAACAAATCAATCTAAACCAACTAGAAACTGCTAAGGGTTACTGTTAAGGGTTGCTGCTAACCGTTACAGCTAAGGGTTGCTGCTAACCATTACTGCTAACTGTTACTATAAAAACTATGAATATTCTATGCATGAATGAACTTCAACCAAGCAGAACATCAAATATCCAATATTAAGCATGAAAAACTAAAAATAAACTGAGATTAATAAACTAAATACGTTCAGCAAATCCAAACGAGATACGTACGTAAACTAAATGATATTCGAAACTTGAAACTAAAGATTTAAAACTACGAAACTAATTAAAGGTTTAAGAGTACTTGTTTAATCTACTGGAAACTGAAAGTACTTCGGCTATTCCGAAGAGTAACGCTGCAAATCGGTCGAGAAATGGATGAACGGCGTCGAACGGGCTCCGGAACTCGTCTTCGTCGAATCTTCGATTTCCTCGTCGATCTCTACGTTTTGGTGTTGTAATCCGTCTCTAAACCCTAGGATTATGTTTATGGTAAGTATTCAGGGTTACAAGCATCGCCCACAGACATAGATGGTATTTATAGGATTTTTTTCCGCGAACTAGGCCGAAAAATCTGTTCTGCTGCTCCTGGGCCCCGCTAACGGTTATAGGAACCGTTAACTATTTTTATTTTGCATTCTGGGCTGACGACAACGGTTGTAAGAAAACCGTTCTGGGAAGTCACCGTTAGCTCTGAATTCAGCATTCTAATCATTAACATCAGTTCTCAGTAACCGTTAAGGGTTAGCGGTATCAGCTAACGGTTGGACTGTACTCAATCGACATCGGTTCCGGAAGAATAACCTTTCTAGAAAGTCTGTCAGCTTCAATTCTTGCTACTTCTTCACCGGAAAGCTCGATCTTTGAATCTCGATCATCATAATTCATCTCTAACATGATGAAATCTTCCGTTTACTTATCTATAAAGTAAAATACCACAAATAATCACTTATGTTTCTTCAATTTAGACCAACACACGGTAAAATAAGCTGGAAATCTAAATATACGAAATTAAGTTTAAATGGTCCAACTTATACCAAAAACACTAATAAGAAGAAACTAAAATACTACTAAAAATAACCACAAATACATGTTAATCACAAAGCAAAAAGGTTCTAGCAAGGGCGCAACCCCTTCTTTTATGCATATGTCCATTGGCTTTTACCTTGTGTTTTCTATAACTAAAGATGTTCTCAAACCCATGAGTACTATTGAATAATTAACTAACAAAAGTACCATTTGCCGTAACTTCTAATCAAAATCATTCTACTTGTTTATGATGTCATTGCTAACCGTTATGAATCCAATCATACACACCTTATTCTCGGATGTCAGTCGACCAAGCCCGTAGAAATGATTACAGCTTACATACTCACTTAGGCCTACGCTAGATTAATTAATTAAGAATTTCAAGCTATATATGCCCTTGCTGAAACATAGGTCGACAACTTTATAATCATCTTCGAAAAAAAAAATGAAAACACAATTACATGTTATCATTCTCTTCCTCCTCCCCTCCATCTCATCCGCCGTCAAATACCAAGTCATCAACGAAGCCCTAAACTACCCGGGCGGGGCCCATTTCGAATCCGAAATCGGGACCCGATACACCCTACAAATCATGCAGACCATCAACTTCTTCATATGGGACATTTTCCAGCAGTACAGTTATGCCGACCGGAAAAACATCAAAACCGTGAAGCTCTTCATTATCAATTGATATTTTTCCAAACATTTAGCAAAAGGAAAAAAGCATTGAAAATATTCCATCCCTATAAATACTGGACCACTTGCTCCAGTCTGGATATATAACACCACTAAAACAATTTTTGATTGAACAAATAAAATATGAAGAATGTTGTGGACTACGAAGGTTTTAATCTTGTACTTGTTAGGTATTCTCCTGCTTGGAAGTGTAACACCAGGGCATGCTTTAGTTCGTCGCTATAAGTTTGTGATAAGCTTTATTAATCTTATTCTATATATATATTAGTTAGTCATTGATTTCTCGAAGCTAATTATGTTGTTAACTCCAATTTTCCAGCTGACTAACTCTGCACACACTAGGCTATGCACAAATAAGACCATGTTGACCATAAAAGGACAGTTCCCAGGGCCAACAATATATTCTAGACGAGGTGATTTAGTCATCGTCGATGTTTATAACCGTGCTGGTCATAATATAACCATCCACTGTACTAATATCTACCTATATATATTTTATTTTCATTCTTTCCCAGTATAAAAACTGAAATAACAACATGTAAATTTTTTTGGAAAGCTTACACGAGTCTATTGTAACTCAGACTCTTGAACTCCTTGGTCGTGATGTCAGGAGAAACAGGAACAGCAGCAAAGTGGGTGCCCAAGTTTGTCAATTCACAATTGAGATCAAGTCCGAAAGCCCTAATTAAAAACCAATATCAATTTTCAAATCCCTAAAATTAATCACTAATTGAGAAGAAACTCCAAAATGGAAGCTTACACGAGGCTGAGTTACGCCGTTGGAGACGAAAACATGGCTGACTTTGATGGAGACGGGAGAGAAGCAATAGCGCACCGCTACGGGCTGGAATCGTCGACGACCGAACGTTCTCCGCGAATGCTTCTGAGCGTATTTTGGGGAACCAAATCTATGAAATTTTGGGGATAAAATTTGGGAATGAATTCATTTATTCTAAGAATGCTTCTTGTTTAATGCAATTTTGGGGAAAAAACGGGTAGAAAAGCCGTGTTCTTGTTCAATGCAGAAGGTTTGGGGAAATACACGACTGAAATGGCTAAGTGTGGAGGGTTATGTTTTTGGATAAAAAGGACGCATACCCAAAAAAAAATTTAATACATTCTACGGCGGTTCTACAATAACCGCCGTGAAAAAGTAGATTTAACAGCTATTTTTAAAAAACGTCGTAGACTATATGGATTTTACGGCGGTTATTTAAAAACCGACGTTAAAATAAGCTACCCTCCAGTTCTTACGGCGGTTCCTAACAAACCGCCGTGGAATATCTGAGTTCTTAAGGCGGTTTTTATCTAACCACCGTAGATTATATCACTTTTACTGTGGTTTCTTAGAAAACTGCCGTTAAAATCAGTTGATATCCAATTTTAACGTCAGTTTTTTGAAAAACTGCCGTAAAAAGACCTTTTTAACGGCGGTTATTGCCATAACCGCCGTTAAAGGAAATTTAAGGCGGTTTTCAGTAAACCGCCTTTAATTAACAACCTTTAAATCCTGTTTCTGTAGTAGTGAATCTTTTAGACTATTAAAGATTATGATGTCCTATTCTTCAAGATAATACGATAAACATGAACTGGCAATAAATTTGATGTAGTGCACTAATATACATGTTAACATGATTTATCAAGAAAAGAAAAGGATTTTTTGATATCTCAAATTTATCGTATTTGCATATAATTTGTAGCTGTGAAATAATCTACATAAATTGAGCCAAGAGTGTATACTAATTTCATATTAGATACTAGATACCATTAGATACTTTAAGTTCTAAAAGATATATTTTGTGTATCATACAATTCAAATGAGTTTATAGAAAAGTGACATGACAAATCACATATCTCTCAAGTTCTTCTCAATAAATATCGATACCAAAAAATTCGCTCAAGCGATAATTTGGCTGACTTATTCATGAAGGCATTTCCAACATCATTGATTCGTACATTTTTGTAACACTTTTGTACATATTTTGAGTCATATTTTAGTCTTTATACCGTCTTCTTAGGTAGAGAATAAGCTATTTTGCATGATTTTGCAGTATTTAGCCTTTTGCTTAGCTTTTCGAATTTTCATTCAATAATTTGCCATTTTGAGCCATTTTTCTTGTTTTTCCATTTAGAAGAATCAATTAATGAAGTTTATTCGTGTTAAATTTATGTTTATGTTAGTTTTTGGTTACCGCTCGATACGTTGAGTTTGTTTATTGTGTATGCAAGGTCATAGGGGCCTAAGAGGTGAACTTTCGCCACTCATAAATAACATCGAATGAGTAGGAAAACCAAGGAGACCTTTTCCTTCCCCCGATGGGAATCAGTCCGAAGCAACTCAAGCCATCATGTCGAACAATCTACCTAATGGCGGCCGAGGAACCGGATGGAGAGGAGGAAGAACAAATGGTCGAGGAAAAGGGCAAGACAACCGCAACCCTCCTCACGATCAACCATATGGCATGCCACCCGAAGAGGACATGCAAAATCAAGATCCATAAAATGAAATTCAAAATGAGGATGCACGAACATTTGCTGAAGTTCAAAATCAAAAGCATGATCATGACGAACAACCAAGAGGACACGAAGTCAATGAAAATGTTAATCCATTGGTGCACAATAGGGTACACCAACCCCATGATGACTGCCGAGTTTTGTGGCTGGAGTAACCAGTCGATAGAACGCCACAACACTTCCGAAACTGAGAGGTAGCCCGAGCTTTCAACGCATGGACAAACCAAAGACTCGAAGACAACTATGTTGGAAATGGAGGGCCCCAGTCCCGGAACAACCAACAAAACCACTTTGACTTTGAAAACCGAGCAAGAGGACCAAATCATCCAAGAAATTGAAGGAACGAGCCAATGTACCGTGTTTGGCAAAATGACGAGTACGGCCAACAACACGAAGATGAAAAATATAATGTTAGAGGAAGAAACCTTCGAGGTGGCCGAGGGCAAAGATATCATAATGAATGCCGACAAGGAGACCTCGTGTGCCCGACCATTGGCCCCTATAGTTCAGCAATTGTCTTAAGCCCCGCGACACAAGACTATGAATTGAAGTCAAACATTGTCAACCAATTGCCAACTTTCTATGGTATGGCAAACGAAGACCCGCTCAACTTTATTCGAGAGTTTTACACGGCGTTGTCCGGAATTCCAGCATTTGGCTTGAACGAGAACCAACTAAGGATGAGATTTTTTCCAAGCAACTTGAAGGACAAGGCCAAACAGTGGCTATTGTCATTGCAACCAAATTCCTTAACTAATTGGGATATGATGTTCAAGAAGTTCGTGGGCAGATTTTATTCGGCTCAAACAACGGTGAAACTAAGAAGAGAAATCACCAATTTCGAACAAATGGATGGAGAATCATTCCACGAGGCGTGAGAACGATACAAAGGACTCCTACATGCATGCCCGCATCATAACAATAGTCCCGAAATGGTCAACAACTATTTCCACGAAGGATTATTTCTAAACTTCAAGCAACAAGTCGAGAACAAGGACAGAGACTTTAGAGACTTAACCGCAGTGGAGGTATGGGATTTGTTTGAACTATTGGGGTGAGAAATCGAGACAAACAATCTCAAGACCGAGGAAACTTCGAGTAAACGAAATATCGGTGTCTAAAGAGGAGAATAGAAAACTTGAGGAGCTTAAAAAACAAGTTGCAATGTTGGCAGGAATGTTGAAGCAAGAGAAGGAGACGAGGCTACCATCACAAGAGACATGTGGAATTTGTGGAGCATTGGAACATGGAGCTAATACATGTGACGCGACATTTGACGAAGACGAGGATGAGGAGGTGAACGCCGTGCAAGAATTCCAATCCAACAACAAGTTTGGCCAGAAATTAACTAAAACCTTCAACTCGTACCATCCACCTATCCGAGACCACCCAAACCTTAGGTATGGTCTGGGAAGTCTAAATTACGCACCACCACCCAAGCAAATGGATCCTCAATACTTTCCACCACCACCACCGAACAAGATTCAAGGAGGACCGAACAACTACAATCCTATCAGAACAAGGAACAAGGTGGTTATCAACAATGTTTTCCGCAAAGTCAAGGGGATTACCAACAACAACAACCATATCAAGATCCATCACCCCCACAACAAGCTCCACTTCCCCAAGATTCCCAAGAAGAACTACGACTTTGGAGGCAAAGGCAAGAGATGGAAACACTAAGCAATCGTGAAGAAACTCTTCGAACCATCGAGGAAAATAATCGAACAAAGAAACAAATGGATATGTTGGAAATGATGATAGGACAACTTTCCGCATTCGTAGCGAAACTTGGAGCCGACCCCACCAAACTCCCCAATCAACCCGACCAATCAATGGCCTTACATATGTTACGAGGAGGCAAAAAGGTCAATAACGGAATCGGAGCAATAGAAATGTAGGATCATGATGACGAACGTGTTTCGAAGGAAGAATCAGCTAAAGAATCCGACCAGATGGGGCAGAAATCCGATCGGTGTGATGGGCAAAGGATTTTGTCTGATCGAACAGAGAAAAATTCTAATCGGACCGGAGGAAAAGGAGTATCATCCAACCGGATGGAGCGAAAATACGATTGGGATGTTGGACAGAAAAATTTATTCGATTGGATGGAGGCAAGTTTCGGTCGGACCAGAGAACAAGAGGTGTTATCCGATCAAATAGGAGATGGTATCTGGTCAGATGACACTGATGCACAGGAGAATTTGAGCATTCTAAAACATCAACGAGTCGTCCGAGACTCGATGCCATTTCCAAACAGACTCAGGCCAGCAAAAGAGAGCAAGAAATTCATGGAGTTTTACCATATGTTGAAGAACGTGAATGTAAACTTACCATTGTTCAATGTGATCAAGGCAATGCCGGGATACATGGAATTCTTCAAAGAATTAGCGTCAAGAGAGAGGAAACTAGAGACAAATGAGAAAATAGTACTATCAATTGAAGTAAGTGCAATTTGACATCAACCACTACCACCGAAAGTGGATGACCCAGGGAGTTTTTGCATCACGATAACTTTTGGGGATGGGACAAAGGTGAGAGGAATGCTCGATTTAGGGGCGGGGATCAACTTGATGCCCTATGCCCTTTACAAACAGTTCAACCTCAGGGAGATGAAGCAAACAAGTTTAAGACTTCAATTAGCCGATCGATCAGTGCGACATCCTTTGGAAGTAGTCGAGGGCATTTTTGTAGAAATCGATACCTTAGTAATTCCCATGGACTTCGTGATACTAGATCTCGGAGAAATTGCAAAATCGAGCAAGGAGTACACTATTATTCTTGGAAGACCTTTCATGGCAACATCACACCTTGATCGACGTGGGAAATGAAAGATGACACTTTCAGTATTTGACGAATCGGTTACGTTTTCACTTAGAGACATTCAAAACGTTCCTTCACATTCAATGGAACCCGATTGCTCATATCTCAACTCAGTAGATCAATGTGTGAAAGAACTGTTCGGTATCATACCTTTTAAGGAATGGAACGTTAAGGACGACGATTTTAACAAGGAGGGGGTGGTCGACTTATTTGAGATCGAAGAGGAGCACGTAAGCGAAACATCTATTCAACCCGTGCTAGAACCCAAAATTGAGTTGAAACCACTTCCGAGCCACCTCAAGTATTTTTTTTCTCAAATCCAACGAGAGAAAACCGGTGATAATTTTCACAGAATTAGCCGAGCATGAAGAAAAAGAATTGATCGAGGTACTAAAAAGGTACAAACAAGCAATTCGATGGAGCATCGGGGACATTAGAGGAATAAGTCCGGTGACGTGCATTCATTGGATTGAGCTAGAATAGGGAGCTAAACCAATAAGGGACGGGCAAAGACGCTTGAACCGACACTTCAAGAGGTAGTAATAAGGAAATCTTCAAACTCATTGAAGAAGGAATTATCTACCCCGTGTCCGATAGCGAGTGGGTTAGCCCCGTACACGTCGTTCCAAAGAAAGGAGGCATAATAATCATTGAAAATGAGAAGGGAGAGGTTGTCCCAACGTGCTTAACCACCGGGTGGTGCATGTGCATTGACTACCGAAAACTCAATGCGACAACAAGAAAGGATCACTATCCACTTCCATTCATAGATCAAATGCTTGATAAACTGGCAGGGCACGAATATTATTGCTTTTTGTATGGCCTTTCAGAGTATTATCAAATAGAAATAGCTCCGGAAGATCAAAACAAAAAAACATTCATGTGTCCCTCTGGCACATATGCTTACTGGAGGATGCCATTCGGATTGTGAAATGCACTAGCGACATTCCAGCAATGCATGTTATCCATCTTCACCGAGTTCATTGACGACTTCCTCGAAAACTTCATGGAAGATTTCTCGGTATATGGCTCATCTTTCTCTCATTTCTTGAATAATTTGTCTAAAGTACTTGAAAGATGTGTCGAGTCTTGTTTGACATTGAGTTAGGAAATATAGAACTTTATGGTGAAAAGTGGGATTGTACTTGGGCATGTTGTTTCAAGTAAAGGGTTAGAAGTTGATAAAGCAAAAATAGATGTTATTGAAACCCTTCCACAACCTAAAGATGTTAAGTGAATTAGAAGTTTTCTAGGACATGCGGGATTTTATCGGCGTTTCATAAAAGATTTTTCTAAAATTTGCCGCCCGTTGTGTAAATTATTAAATAAAGATGTGCCTTTTGAGTTTGATGATAAATGTCTTGATGCTTTTAAGTTATTGATGGAGAAACTTACACAGGATCCGGTGTAGTTTCACCAGATTGGTCACTACCATTTGAGAATATGTGTGACACGTTTAACGATGCGGTAGGGGCTGTTTTGGGGCAACGAGTCGATAAGTTGATAAGGGTAATATATTATGCTAGTCTCATGCTAAATAGTACACAATGTAACTACACTACCACCGAACGTGAATTATTTTCCGTAGTATTCTCATTAGATAAATTCCGTTCTTATATTGTGAGGTCAAAAGTGATTGTGCACACTGATCGTGCGGCATTGTGCCACTTATTTGTTAAAATCCAAAGTAAACCTTGGTTGATTCGTTGGGTTCTCCTTTTGAAAGAATTTGACGTTGAAATCAAGGATAGAAAAGGATTTGAAAATGTGGTTGCTGATTATTTATCTCGCATGTTGGTAGATAATGAGTCAAGTAAACTTGATTTTGTTGATGACGTTTTTTCATATGAGAATGCTAATACTGTTGAAAACATTGGCGAGCCTTGGTATGCTAATTTTGTAAATTATCTTGCATGTAATATTATCCCTAACCACCTTTTTGCCCAAGAAAGAAATAGATTTTTGTCCAAATGTAGGAGTTTCTTTTGGGACGATCCATACCTATACAAACGTTGCAAGGATGAACTCTATCGAAGGTGTGTACCGGACGAGGAGAATAGCGATGTGTTGAGGTTTTATCAGACATTTCGGGAGTCAAAAGACAGCATTCAAAGTCCTCCAATCCAGTTTATATGGGCCCTCACTATTCGCCGACGCACACCACTACTGCAAGACATGCAATAATTTCCAAAGATCGAGCTCAATAAGAAAGAGGAATGAGATGCCATTGGTTCCAAATCAAGTAATCAAAATCTTCGACGTATGGGGTATCGATTTCATGGGACCATTTTCGAAGAGTGGAGAATATGAATACATCCTTGTTGGAGTTGATTATGTCTCAAAATGGATGGAAGCAATACCAACCCGAAAGTCTAAATCCGAAATCGTTCTCAAGTTCCTACACGAGAACATTTTCAGCCGTTTTGGGATACCAAGAGCGATAATAAGTGACAAAGGAAGCCATTTTTGTAACCATGCTTTCGAATGGCTGATGAGCAAATGCGGGGTGCAAAACAAAGTAGCAACCCCCTACCATCCACTAACATCGGGACAAGTGGAAACAAGCAATCGACAAATCAAGGGCATTTTGGGGAAGACAGTGAAGCCAAACCGTAGAGATTGGGCGATGAAACTCGTTGATGCATTATGGGCGTATCGAACGGCCCACAAAATGGTTTTGGGCATGAGTCCTTTTTTATTAGTTTATGGGAAGGCTTGTCATCTCCCGATAGAATTGGCACACAAAGCGGAATGGGCAATAAGGAAATTGAATATGGATGTGAACGAGGTCGACGAATTTTGAAAATCGGAACTAAGCGAGTTGGAATAAGAAATGATTCTTACAAGATTGCATGGTCAAGCAAACAAAAGATGAAAAAGATGCATGACAAAAAGCTTGTTTCAAAAGAATTGGAGGTAGGGAAACTTGCCTTACTATTTAACTCACATTTCAAATTGTTTCCAGGAAAACTTAAGTCGAAATGGAGCGGTCCATACTTGATCAAAAGCATCAACAAACTTGGGGCCCTCACTCTATACGACAAAAAAATTAACTCCACATTCCAAGTCAATGGTCATAGGGTGAAATTATACCATGGAGGGCCCATTCCAAGAACTGATCGTGAGGTAATGCTACTTGACGATCCACCTCAAAACTCTTGAACTAAATAAGGTAACGTTTAGCAAAGGACGTTAAAAGTTGAACTTCTTGGGAGGTAACCCAAGTACTTTTGTAATATTCTCACTTTTGTACGTATTGGTAGCTGTAAATTATTCTTTACGATATTTAGAAGTTTGAAATCAACCTTCGGCACAGCTATCCGATCGGAGTGAAGAAGGAAACCGGTCGGATCAAACTTTCTGGACTACTATCCGACTGGATGATAGTAATGACCAATCGGACAGGAACATGCTTGCAATCCGGTCGGACAAAATAGTATCCGATCGGATGTTGCCGCGAAATCAGTTGATTCTGAACGCAGATTTGGTAAGTGAATTATGAAAGGTAAGCCTGATTTGATGAGGATTGCATGGAATATATGTTGATTTTTGAATTCTTATTTTTGATATTCAAGAAAAAAATTAGGAACGTCCTAATTTTCAAAGATCCCTAGACTCCTTTCTCCTAAGCCTCTTACCACTATAAAAACCCTAAGTAAGAGTCCTTATTCTTCACAACTATCTTCTTTTTTATAAATTCATGGTATTTGGATACTCATTGGAAGCCATGAGCTAAAACCCACCTACCGTCAACTTTGGTTATGGTTGGGTCACTAGGAAGAAATATGAAGATATGGTGGAGAGACTTGAAACAAAATTGGAAGAGCAACGGGAGGCAATAAACAAGCTAAGGGCCGACATCTCCAAGTACATCTATGAGGATATCGCATTAACGGAGGACATAGCCACACTCCATAAGTACTTGTCCAGAGCGAATGACAAAATCATCGAACTCAAGGCGAGAATCAACAAGATGGAGGAGATTAAGGACCTCGAAGACTTGGCCTATGGACCTAAAGCCGACCCCATGCCCAAATAGCGTTATAGGATCTTAAACCCTTGTTTACCTTAATTTATGAGATTATGTTCAGAATTTGGATTGTCTGGTTGAATTTCTTGCTTAAATAAGAGCAATTTTTCTCAATTATTGAATAAATAAAAATTTGTGCTTAAATTGTTTATTGTTATTTAACAAATTTTATTTTCGTGAGTATTGCAGGGACAAATTAATGTATATAAGTAAGAAATAAATAAATAAAATATAATAATAAAAAAATAAAAATAAATAAAATTTTACGACGAACAGTGCCATCCGACAGGATGCAAAGCACTACCGACCGGTGTTTTGCATGTAATTGTGCGTTTTTCCTCGTGTTTCTAGTTAGGGTTTAGTGTTAGTTTTGGTTGTTTTGAGTCGTGTTTCGTTAGGTTTTAGATCTTTTTCTCGTTTTATAGCTTGTTGGCTTCAAGAGTACTATATGTGAGATGTTGTGCTATTTTTGGGTTTTTATGTTCGAATTCTAATTTTGTAGGTGGCTAAGGGGAGTATTTTAGCTCGGCAGACGATTCGGGCCGGAAAACGAGAAATTCGAGCCGAAAGTAGCCCAGATCGACTGGAAAGCAGCCCGGTAGACTGCCAGTCGATCGACTGGGTACCCCGGATCGACTGAAGGCCTGAAAATCGACTCGATTCCAGAGATTTCACTGGATTTTCCAGGGCAGTCGATCGACAGGCAGTCAATCGACCACATTTCAGTCGATCGACTGTGACGCTGAGGATTCGCGGATTTTGGGCGTTTTGGACGATTTTTCCCCTACAAACAAGTATATAAAGCCTACATCTTACTCCATTGAGGGACACACTCTTCTCCCAACCCAAGCTAGGGTTTGGGATCAAATTTACTCTCAAGCTCTTGATAATTTTCTCTTCCTTAGGTTTTAGATTTATTTTCAAGCTTTGATGTAATTTATTTTTCTAGATTAGATTTAATTTCAAGCACCTCCTTGGGTTTGTAAGCCTAAGAAGAATCCAAATACTCCTTTGGATTGTTACTTTGATGCAATTTCATTCAAGCTTTGTTTCATTTCTTAATTCAAGTAAGTTTCCCTTCAATTTCATGTTTTATACTTTAATTTCATGCTTGTTCTTCATTTTCATGCTTGTTCTTCAATTTATGCTTTTTCTCTTAGCTACTTGATTTCATGATGAAACATGTGAATTGACTATGGATTCTAGTTGAGTGACACACCTAGGCTATAGATCGGGTCCTTGATCATCATGATTTTGAGTTTTTCCTATGCTTTATTTTGATTTTGATTTTTATGCTTCGATCCTAGATCTACTCTTTGTTGCTTGTTATTTTCCTAAAAGTTTTGAACTTTCTTGTTAATTTCCATTGATCTTTACATCTATGCTTTCAATTTTAGTTAATTTGCTTTATTTAGGATTTTATGCATAGTTGTACCTTGTGCATGCATGCTTGTACTTGGTGAAACAATGCTTGTTTTTACTTGTTAATTGCTTGCATTTTCATGTTAAGGCATCCGACGAGGCATCCTACCAACTTGCACTTTCATTTTCTAGGATAGTTTAGATATATTAATTATTTTATTTTCATTTTCTTTTTATTTTCCAAGCTTGAAACACCTTGAAATTTACAATTGAATCGATCTCCAATAATACCAAGCCATGAACCCGTTGATTCATTTCAACACCACGAAAACAATGAAAACAACCGGACCAAACACTCTGGACTAGGGGCGGCATTTTCCGACACAACACGATAACCCGACACGAGCCGAGCACGAATTTAGCATGTACAGGTATGGCCCTTCGTGGGTTCGCGTGTTATTCGTGTCAGACACGAATAACACGTGAAATAAATAGGTCAGGTCAGGTTGACCCGCGTGTCAACGCGATTGACCTATTTAACCCATTTAAATTTAATGATATACTTATAATTTAATAAACTATTTCATATTTATCATCAGATAAAATCACAAGCCCTAACCCTAGATCTCAAACTTCTCACTCTTCTCCCCCGTCTCCTTCCAGTCGCCAGTCCACCAACATCTCAGTTAAATTTCTCCACCGACGTTCAACAACCCGATTGACGTTCAACACCTCTCCATCCATGTCAAACAACAATCGAAGCAAGGGTGGAACTTCAAAGTTTCTGCCTGCCCGAAGAGATAATACTGGTAAAATCTTTTTAATTTTTTATCCAGTTCACATTTTTTTATTTTCTTAAATAATGGTTCGCAAATTTCCATTTTTCTTAATTTTTACATAGGAAACTTCAATCACCTAACATTAGTTTTTTTTTTTTAGTTGCAGTTGATGATAGTGATGATGTTAACATTGAGGAGATATTCGAAAACGATGATTCTGAAGGTCCAGAAATAGAATCCGTGGGAGGAGTCAAGAGGAATTCAAGGAAGAAGAGAAAATTAACTTCTAAAGTTTGGTCATTCTTTAATCTTCTTGAAAGAAAACCTGGTGAAGAGTTAAGGTGTGAGTGCAAGAAATGTGGAAAAAGTTATTCCGCCGAGAGCAGGTATAGTACAGGTAATCTGAGTAGACATATAACAAAATGTGTGAGGATGACAACTAAAGATATTGGACAATTCCTTCTTTCTTCTGATAATGGTTCAATACTGTTTACTCGAAATCCCCAATTTAATCAAGACATATTTAGAGAATTGTTGGTGCGAGCAGTCATTAGGCATGATTTGCCCTTTTCTTTTGTGGAATATGATGGCATAAGAGATGTATTGAAGTATCTAGAGCCTCAAGTTTCACATATTAGTAGAAATACTACTAGATCAGACATAAAAAGGCTGCATGCTTTTGAGGTTGATAGACTTCGTAATGAGTTAAGGGAATGTCCTAGTCGAATTTGTTTAACATCCGATGCATGGAGTTCGATTGTAACTGATGGCTATTTGAGCTTGACTGCCCATTACATTGATAAAAATTGGGTGTTGCAGAAGAAGATTTTGAACTTCTCCTACATGCCTCCTCCTCATACGGGGGCTGCTTTTGCTGAAAAAATTTATAATTTAGCTACTAGTTGGGAATAGAAAAAAAGTTGTTCTCTCTCACACTGGACAATGCTTCCTCAAATGATGTTTGTGTTCAGATTCTTAAGAATCAACTGCAGTTAGTGAATGCTTTGGTGTACAACGGGACTTTATTTCATGTAAGGTGTTGTGCACATATTTTGAATTTTATAGTGCAGGATGGGCTGAAGGAGATTGATGTATCAGTTGATAAAATAAGGGAGTGCGTCAAAAATATCAAGGGTTCTAAAGTAAGAAAGCAAAGGTTCGCCAAATGTGTGGATCAAGCATCCCTTGATTCTAAGAAAGCTTTGGTTCAGGATGTCTCAACGAGGTGGAATTCAACATACAAGATGCTTTCAAGTGCTCTTTATTATCGTCTTGCTTTTTGCCACTTGAAATTAAGTGACTCAAACTTCCAAAGTTGTCCAAGCACAGAAGAGTGAGAAAATGTTAAAAAGATCTGTGACTTTCTTGAGATTTTCTATAATGCAACCAATGCATTTTCAGGATCCAAATACCCAACAGCTAACTTGTATTTTCCACAAGTATTTCTGATTCAATTAAAGCTGGTTGAGGAGTGTGAGAGTCCAGATGACTTTATGAGGAGAATATCTAAACAAATGTTTGTTAAGTTTAACAAATATTGGTGTGAACTCAATCTTTTGTTGGCTATGGCTATGGTATTTGATCATCGGTACAAGCTTCAATTTCTTGAGTTTAGTTATAAAAAACTTTATGGTCCTGATTCTAGTGAACTGGCAAGAGTAAAAGATACTCTTTTTAGTATTTTCAATGAGTATATGAAACAATCCAAGACATCTGGTTAATCCCCGTCATGTTCTCGAGGCAGTAATGAGGTTCATTCTATTGGAGTTGTTCAAGAAGATAGCCGGCGATCAGCGGATATTCTCAAGGTATGAAACGTAGCACTTTATATATTAATCTTATGTTGGCCGAGTTATTTAATAATTGTGATTTTCACATATTTTTTGTTGAGTTGTTCTAACTAATATTTGATAATATGATAGGAATTTGACCAATTTGATGTTTTGGAGGCTAGTAATGCACAAAAGAGCCAACTGGATATGTACCTAGATGAGCCAAGAAATAAAACAACATCAACTCTTCAAGTTCTTAATTTTTGGAGAGCTCATGGATTTCATTATCCAGATTTGGCTAGACTAGCTCGAGATGTTATATGTGTTCCTATATCTACGGTTGCCTCCGAATCTGCTTTTAGCCTTGGTGGTAGGATTCTAGATCAATATCGCAGTACATTATCGCCACAAATTGTCGAAGCATTAATTTGCAGTAGGGATTGGCTGTTTGGAGAGAAAGGTAATATTCATTAGTTATTCTAACATTTGCATATTTATCCATGAACATGTGTTTGTCAATTTATAACTTATAATTTTTACTGTTAGGATTTTCAGCATCCTTGGATGAAATAATTCAAGATATCATAGGTTTGGATATCAATAATGAGGGAGAACTTGGAGAAGGTTCAAGCTCATATTCGGTGCGCATATACTATATAATACGCATACTTGATTTATTTTTATTCATGCACAGATAAAATACTTGCAAGTTTTAATGGTTTGGTTTAATTATCTTGTAGGTCACTAAGGAATGAAGGATGACGACGCCTGTTTTGGAGTGGCTAGAATGGAAGATAATCAAGAATGGAGGAGATAAATTTTCATTACTTTTGATTATCTAGTTTGTTTTGTAATTTATGGCCCGACTTTGACTTGAAGGATTAATTTTGATTTCTATTTCGGTGTGTAATTTGATTTGGTGGTCGGACTGTTTTCGAACAAAATAAGAAAATTATCGTATTATTTTCATGTTATTATTTTTTTAAAGTATTTTCTCATCAAGTAGCTATTGAATTTTTTTTCTTATATAGGTTTTTCGTGTCGTGTCGGGTTACCCGTGTAATAAATAGGTTCGTGTTCGTGTCGTGTATTTTGACACGAATAATTATTCGTGTCGTGTTCGGGTTCGTGTCAAATGTGTAATACCTGTGTCTCAACACGACCCACGAACACGAAACACGACACGATTGACACCCCTACTCTGGACTCACATCCGATCGGACAGCAGCCTAATCTGACCAGACGACTGCGCAGAATTTATAAAAGGCAGATTTCTTAAACTGAATTTTCATAACTCAATTAAATTCTCTCCTATTTTTAGAGAGCAACAGAGTGAAATCAATTTCAAGGAAACCCTAATCACGAAATCTTGCAAACAAATATATCCGATTAGAGAACTACATTCAAGCAATTCCATCCGCTTGTTCCTTCAAATTTCAAGAACACGAATCTGTGATCGAAAGGTAAAACGACTTGAACTCGAACTCTTTAACTTCTTGGAAATTAGTTTACAGGGTTTGAGAAAGGGGAGTGATTGTTGGGAGAGATTGGAGTAGAGTTTTAGTTGAAAACTTCCTACACGGAAGGTGTTCGCCGAAAGTCCTGAGAGAGGTTTCTGTCTTTAAATTTTCAAAATTTTAATTGCAATGCCTTCTGGTTCACGAGTGAGTAAGGGAATCAACGCGGGAAAAGGCCGGGGGAATAAACGACCAACGCTGGGGGAGGGTTGGATCCGTTCAAATTGATCGACTAAAGGGAGGTGACGTTATTTAAATCCTTGACCGCAAGGGACGTCTACGCTCCTCGACACATCGATATTGATTTTTGGAACCTCAAAACCACAATGGGCGACAAAATGGCGGAGAAGTTCATGGAGGGTATCAAGGCCCTCAACTTGGAGAATTGGGCGGAGGTTAAGCAACCCGGGCACCGAATTCTTATGTTGGAATTCTTTACATCGGGAGGGTATCAAGGCCCTCAACTTGCCGATGGATCTTTCAATTGCTGACTCCGTGACCAACCCTTCCACACCTCGAAGGGAGACCTTGACGATATCTTCGGGATAAGCAGCGACAAACCAGGAGACAAGGCATTTCAACACGACGATTAAGACAAGAAGGTTTGGTGGGAGAAACTCACGTGAGCACCACCGGAGCCCGGATGCCATTTTAATTCCACGTCATTAAGATCAAATGCAATGTACTTGACGAACAAGTTCTTCATGCAAGTATTTTTGGGAAATGACGACATAACTCGAATCTCGACGTCTGAGTTGCGAGCATTGTGGATCGCGCACCACCGGGGTGATGCGAAACTCTACCTGCTACTGATGGCCGTGATAAAGAACGTTCAACGAATGAACGAGAAGAAGACGGCAAAGCTCACCTTAGGCATGTTCGTCACCGAGCTCGCACGGCACCATGGCGTTGATAGGAGAGAAATTGTGCTTTAATTAATGGTTTAATATCTATGTTTTTATGTGCTTAATATTCTCATTTATGTTTATTTCTCGCGTATTTACTATTACGAATGGAGGAGCACCAATTGTATATTTCTTCTCTATTTTGCAGTATTTGGTGCTATAATAAGTGAATGAGGATTTACAAGAAAGTTGAGAGACAAGGATCAACCAAACGACGAGAGGAAACTGGCGAATCAGGGAGGTAGCGTCGATGCCGAGGATGTCTCGCGTCAGTCGACGCAATGTGCGGAGTTGCGCTGGCTGTGGGCGCGTCAGTCGACGCCATGTCGACAGAACTTTCTAAAGCGTCGATTGGAAGGGCGTCAGTCGACGCAATGTCGACGCTCATGCTCTGAAGCGTCGATTGGAAGGGCGTCTGTCGACGCAATGTCGACGCTCATGCTCTAAAGTGTCGATTGGGAGGGCGTCAGTCGATGCCCATGCAGGACGACGCGGGCGGATGATGCGCATCGAAGTCGAGGGCTGGTTCGCGTCAGTCGACGCTCCATCAACGCCGACTCGGCCGAGTTATTTTAGGGAGAATCTTGGGCGGCAAGAAATAGGAATTCTATATAAACTCGACCCAAACTCGTCAAAAACAACTTTGACACAATCCTAGTGTTCCAAGGCTTGAAGAGGGGACCCCAAATCACCCAATAAACAAGAGCTTGAAGATCCAAGACCAACAATCCAAGATGTAAGCTTTCTTATCTCTTCCCTATCTTAGAACAATGTTTTATTTCTCTATTTTCCTGTTATTTTATGAACTCCATGAGTGAGTAGATTGTTTTATCTAGTTCTAGGGATGTTTAAACCCTCGTGAAACTATGTTTAATTGATTTATGCAATATTATCTTTCGTTCTTCTTATGCGATTGTTTGTGTTATCTTGTTTACATACCATGATTGCTAAATTCCTGACATGATTGCTTGATTCTTAATTTGGCTTGATCACCTAGATTAGGGATTTGGTTATCAATTGCTAGAAAGAGAACTGCTTCCCGTGTAATTGTCATAGTTTCGATTTCTCTGAAGCAACTAATGATTGCGAATCGTTAGGGACAACACAACATAGGTTGAATGAACCGAGCTTATGCGTTTGTTGCCTAGATTAATCTATTTGCCTAATTGTTAATGCTGTTGTTGGGTTGAACCTAGAGAGCTTATTATAGGTTATTCAATAATTAGAATCAATTAAAGAGCTTATTTTAATTGAGTAAACTGTAAGGTCAAATTCGAGTAGCAGAGCTTATTGCTACTTAGGGTTTTTAGTCGCGTATGATGAGTGGATTATGATATTGTGATTGGTTAAATAAGTGGAACGAGGGTGGAAACAGAACTAGGACTGGGAGCTTAATTGGTTTATTTCGTTATTTAAATTCTTTGGTTATTTATTTGGTTCTCTTAGATTAGTTTACAATTCTCACCCCTTTTATTTGTTTAAATAAAATATGAATCATCACAATTTAACCACACTCCTCGTGCGATCGACCCTTACTTATCGCTACTACTAGTTGGTAGAGAGAAGCTGAGGAAAAATAAATATTTAATTTGATGCTTAACGACGAGCGGTCAGGCGTCAAACCTTACGATGACTATATTGTATATCCGAGCGTGCCTATGCTTGTTGAAAATTGAACTTTCAACGGTCGGAACATATCCATCCCGACCTTCATGATGGGCGCGGAGAAGGCAAGGGCCGAAGCCGTTGAGGACACGGACGACAATGAGGATGACGAGAATGAATAAGAAAACAAGGAGAACGGTGAGGAGGATGAGGATGACGGACACTATGAGGACGAATACGAGCACAATGACTACGAGGGAAGCTCGTACGGAGAAGAGTCGGGTGATCACTATTATTACTCGGAAGCACGATGGAGGCAACAGCAGGATTTCCAAGCAAGAATGATGGATCAAATGAGGCAATCGAGCCTCAATCAAGAAGAATACGCTCGGAACGCTCGCCAGGATGCGTGGGAGGCAAGAGAGGAAGCAAGGACGTTTCAAGGTTCCTTGGAGAGTTTAGACGCCAACGTGATACAAATGAACAAATATCTTGCCAGGTTGAACGACAACGTCCAAGCCAACCATGAATACCTCGTCGCCATTGATGAATGATTTACGAGGATCGAGCATCTCTACCTACCACCACCTCCAGACGACATGGACCAATAAGCAGGCAAGTGCCCCAATTTGTATCATTTCTATCCAAACTTTTATTTATGTTAATTTTTAATTCATGTCGGGTGTGTGAGTGTCTGTATCTAAATAATTGATTTGAATTTATGTATGTTGAACTGTCCCTACCCCATTACTTATATTTTTCAGAAACCAGGAGTTTATAATTTCTTTTTTCAGTTTGAAATAGGTATAATCCGGTCGGATGGGGGGGATATCCGACCAGATAAAAAAACATTGTCCTGTTGACCGATCGGATAACAATACTCACCGGTCGGACAAGTCAATTACACATCATCCGGTCGGATGGGTGATATAACCGACCGGATGGAACTGTTTGCATGCATAATTCAAATCGTTTCATTCTATTTTTGTCGTTTCATTTAGTAACTACGTATGAATTGACCAACTGTTTATTTCAACCTATGTCGAAATCATACCCTTGCTTACTGTGTTTGTACTGGCATGCCTGTCAAGATCATGCATAGTGTGGTCTATCATTAGAGTCTTCTGAGCTTGTTTAGTGCAAAATTTTCAAAACCTACTTATATATACATATTCTTAAAACAACACTTAGTCGTTAGCAATTTTGCGAAGCTTTCAAAACTCGATCACCTTTCTTTCAAAGTTTGAATAAAATCTATGTGAGAAGCCTTTTGTGATTACCAACATTTCATGTTGTGATTCGATAAGTGTTTTGAGAAGTCTCTAAAGTCGCATGTGTACATTTCATTTTGAAAATGACGATAGGCACATATAAGACCCGATTGCATCTATATTAAAAAAAACCACTATAAATTCCTAATAAGCCCATTTGAGCCTTTATTCCATCTCTTGTTAGCCATGAGCATCATTATAGCTCTTATTTCATTTAGTTTTGTGAGATGAGAGTTTATTTATAATTGTTCTATTGAGATTGACGATTATAGGGTGGGAATTAGTGGATTTTATAAAAAAAGGAAGAAGAAAACAATATAGAAGAAGAAATTATAAGTGCTTAAGTTCTTTAAAAGCATCTACAATAAGCCTATGTATAAAGGCAAGTAATCGGGATTTGGGGGTTAGAAATAGCCTTAAGTACAAAAGGCTAAGAATAATATCGTATTGGTACTCTGGAGGAATGGAGAGCAAACTATGTTCTATGCTTAAAAGTAATCGATTGAGTGAGTTATAGATTGCGTTTGTTCGCGAGTTAGCCACACATATTTATATATGACATACCTTACCAAAGAGCCCACATTACAACCCTAAAAAGTCCTAATCTGATTCTTGACTGAATGTGCACACATATGCGATATACGAGTCTTTGATTCTCACGAGTCGTTGAATGCATGTTTATGATTTGGTCGAGTGTATACACGAACCTTTTGAAAAACACGACCGAATGAGTGCACCAAAATATATTTCCTTTTTGAGAGGATGCATTCTTTTGATTTCAAGGTGAAAAGGTAACAATAGCTTAGCTTAAGAGTTTTCAACTTAAGTGTTTACATTTGCAAAACTAAGTATATGCACAACATGGCTCTTTTATCTAACCACTTTCACTCTTTCTTGATTTTGATTCTTTCGTTTGTTCGAGGACGAACAAACCAATAAACCATTGGGTTGTTGATTCGTACATTTTTGTTACACTTTTGTACATGTTTTGATTCATATTTTAGTCTTGGAAAAAAGATTATAACCATCCTGTACTATACACGTTTCTTGGGTTTGTATCCTAACATTTTTTTTTGTAATTTAATGCATCCTGTACTTCACTAAATTCTGAAAGTGCATCCTCCGACCAGCCAACTCGCCGAAACTCACCTAGACTCGCGAGTGAGATTGCATATTTTCAAACCCGTATACTTTAGGTGAGTTCTGGCGAGTTTATTATTTATTTAAAACTAGTTCCGGCATATTTTATTAAATGTGCAAACTCACCGAATTTATTATTTAATAAATAATAAATTTTATTTATTTAATAAAACTAGTTCTGACATATTTTCTCACCTAGTCTCACCAGATATAAATAATAAATTTGTTTTGTATATTTGTTTTTTCTAAGTTTTGTATAGTACAGGATGCACTTTCAAAATTTTATATAGTACAGGATGCATTAAATTACAAAAAAACGTTAGGATGCAAACTCAAAAAACGCTTATAGTACAAGATGCATATAATCTTTTTCCCTTTAGTCTTTATACCGTCTTCTTAGGTCAAGAATAAGCTATTTTACATGATTTTTCATTATTTAGCCTTTTGCTTAGATTTTTGACTTTTCATTCAATAATTGGCCATTTTTCTTGTTTTTCCTTTCAGCCAAATCAATTGACGGAATCTGAGAGATGAAGACAAGGAATCAGCTCTCAAAATAGCCGAAAGAACAATTATCCGATCGGATAAGACCAACAACCGATCAGATTGACCTTCAAGACACGCACCAATCAGAGAACACCTACGTCCGACCGGTCAAGAGGACAGAGATTTTCATCCGATCGGAACAATGAGCAATCTGATCGGATTCAAACGTTACAAATGCAGATTTTTAGGATTTTTTAGTTACAAAATGGTTCTTGAGCCTATTAAACTCAGAAATCTGCAGAGAATAATCATCCTTTCACCCACAAGACTGGATCATATTCATTGGGAGAGAAAATTGACAACTTTCTCAACTTTTTATTTATAGCCCTTACGACAATATTATATTGAAATTCGATCGGTTCGGGTAATCGTTGAAGATGGAGGTTCGTGACAAGCTTCCTGGATTCAGCGAGGTTCATTTCATTTCCCGGATTAGCAAGGATTTGGCAAGATTCAGCATGGTATCGTGATTGAGAAATCTCACGATTTAGTAATCTCTAAACTTTATCTCGTAGTCTAGTTCCATAGTTTATGTTAGATAATGACTTTGTAACATTTTATTGGGTTTTCTCATGTGGATCTTTTGTGATTGATTATCTATGAACAATTGTTGACGTTTTGTTTTATGATCATTGGTGATTCGTATTATGCAGTTTTGAATGATTGGTTTGATTGTTACGTTTAGATTATGTTTTGTGAAAATATATCAACTGTTCGATTGAATGTTTGAACGGAATTTGGTGGAATGGTCTTTTGAATAGTTCTTGTTCATCGATTAAATTACTCTTGCAAAGAGGTTGACGCCCTTCGAGCAAGATAGGTTATCGAGTTTTAAAATTAAGTACTTTGGCGACTTTTGAAACAAAAACCCCGTTGATCGCATGTTTAGTAATATAATTTGTGTTTTAATAAACATCGTTAACTCCGTATTTCCACTACTCAAGAGATCGACCCGAGTTTAACTTACCGGTTTACAAGTGACCCTGTTCTCTTGCGGGCGAGCTAAACCCTTTCAAACGTAAACGCACATTAGTTAACTTGGATTTTTAATTTTGAAAAGAGGAATACAAAAGCTCGAAATCAATCATCGTATAGAATATTGTTACACAAAACTTACATGCGTCAACTCAAAGATCTGTAGTGATGGTTTGCAGGGGAAGTAGTGTTGTACTCTTTCTTCTTCAATCAGGTTTTGTCCTAGTGAATTTTTCTGGCAAGGCTTTAAAAAACCAACATTTAAAGACATTCAAGAAGGAGTGTTATAGTCATATATTAATGAATTATCATTATATCTCTAAATCTTAACTAGTACTTATAAATAGAGGCTTGTAGTCTCCGTAATACGAACACTCAGTTTTTTCTTTCCCCCCATATATTCATATATTCTATATAATTCATAAAAGTTATCAACTTTATTTTCGTTAAAATTTTATTGTTCCACTTTTATTTTACCTCTAAAAAAATGATAGTATTTATGAAAAATTAGAACGTTTTAAATTACTTTAAAGCACCATGTGGTAATATTGTTATTAACTTTATTTTTATTATTAAAATGTTATTATTTCGTATTTATTTTACCTTTTAAAATATAACAGTCTTTATGAAAAATTGGGTGTGACAAAATCATCCATCGCATAAATCATTTATTTAAGCTTCACTGAACATATTCCAATTGCAGCACACAAACTTTCATCATCATATATGTTCATTATGTTTGGCCACTCACTGATTAGAGTTTTTAGTACAAATGAATGATTATTTTGAAACAAAAACTGAACAAGAAATTAACAACAACAACAACAAAAATAATGTTTCTCATGTGCATGTAGAAAAATAGTTTGAACCCAATAGAAAAATGATGCATTACCCCGCAAAACCGGCTAGGGAAAAAAGAGTTCTTACACAAAAAGTTTTACGGCCAATTTTCGATGATAGAAGAAGCTAAATCTTGCTCCCTAAACCTTTTCATGTTGCGTGTGTGAAAGTTCTATTAGGCAACAAAAACACCACAAAAAGATTTTTTTTTTGAATAAGTTGCGGAGCTTTTATTAAAAAAGAAGAAAAGTGTCTGAATACATAGCAAACAATGAAAAGGAAACGAAAACAAAAAAAAAATAGTGCTTCATAAGAAATCCCCGCTTAAGAGAACTCTTTGAACCTTTGCGTACAGGAGTAGAAACTTCATCTTCAGACATATCCGCCCAAGATTGTTCAGAAGCAATATCCATAAGGTGTAGAGCAGGAGAGGATTTTGGATCGTTGATAATGAAAGGAGTAGAAGAATCCAGTAGTAATTTTTTAATTATATCAATTAACTCCCGATCAATGGTAGGTTTACGAAAAATAGGGGTGCGATGTTGGCTGCCAAAATCTGACTCATCCACTATAATACCTTCGTCATGTGCAAGACAAGCTATTGGAGTATTTTGCGCTGAAGGAGAGATCTTATCTGAAGAACCCATGGCCACCTGATCAACAAAAATCTTACTCGAAGAAGCAGGTTCCTCATAAAGCACAAGCTGTCGAGAGGTGTCACAAACTATCTCAACCGATCTGCAAACGGTCGATTGGTGCTTCATACAGAGCTATGCAGTTAGTTTCTCATCCTGGTCTGAGCCACTGTCAGAAGGCTCAGAAGCAGTACGATAATCTTGACCTTCTGAACCAGAAGAAGTAACGAGGGTATCAACAGCTTTAGGAGCCGTGTTCATGGGAGTGGGAGGTAACGGCTCGGACCTCGAAGTAGGCTCTAAAGTAGGAGGTGATGAAGGACCCGTGCAGGATTCAGCTTGTAACACTTGAAAGGTGTTAGGCATCGTCATAGTGGAATTAGTAGGCTCGGGAGTCAGGCGAGAATACGTACAGTTACGGACCTGATGCTCACGAGAATTGGCCGGGGGTGGGGACTCTGGGCCAATATCTGACTGCAACGCATTGAAAGCATTATAAGTCGTCAAGGCAGAAGCAGTAGAGGGGATGGAGACCGGTCGATGTTCCTTACGTGTGCGAGCCTTCTGATCCTGAGAGTCAGAACATCGACGGGAGTGTCTGGTGTTAACCGTCTGCTAATTGTCGCTAACAAAGTTCTGAGAGGCACTAGGTTTACGAGTAGGGCAGGAACCAACAAGGTGTCTCACCGTTTTACAAATCGAGAAAAAATCTGGAAGGTTCTCGTAACCTAAAGAAATGTAACCGCAATACCCCTTACGCTCTATTATGACCGTTTCATGCAAGGTATTATCAAGATTTAATTCAACTAACACACGAACAAAGTGGGCGACAGAGCCATTAAGAGAACGCTCATCAGTTTGTAAGGGTGTACCAACAACCCTAACAATATCCAAAATGAAAGATCGTTCCCAGTATTCGATAGGCAATTTATAAATACGTCCAAACCTAAGAAGATGCCGAGGGAATCTTATAAGGGTTAAAATCTGGTGTCCATGGGAAGAACCTGAGAGTAAAAGAGACAAGCTTCCAAGCTTTCTTGGCAAAAACACAGTTATGATCCTCGGCAAGAGCGAAAGAAATACTAAAAAATCCATTGCCAAGAGGAATGAAATTCCAATACCCGTGGTGTTCCAAGCGGAAGAGAGTGAATTTTTTTATTCAGCGACAAAAGAGGTTTCGAGCCTTTCGATTGAAGAAGTCGACCGATGAGAGAGTCTCGTAAAAGCGAGACACGGGATTGGTAAAGATTTTCATCAATTGTAACCAAAAAATAATCTCATTTCTTGAGTGGATGTGAGTATTTATTTAGAAATTGAATAGCTATCACCCATCCATACAATGTAACTCTTGACGGCTTATCGAGAGTGTAATAAGTTTTAGGATACTTTCCTGATGAATCTTGTTGTAGACCACAACGAAAACAATATTCATTCAATTCATCCCTTGGTTTAGGACTATCTTTTGTCTTCCCCTTTACATTCATAACCGTATTGATCACATTACCAATTATATTTTTTTTTGATGTGCATAACATCTAGATTATGTCGAATCAAATTTGTGCTCCAGTATGGAAAATACCAAAAGATACTTCTTTTACTCCAATCACTTGGTTTGACTATGTGTCCATTAACACATGCTTAATCTAGATATGTAATTTTCAAAAGCCCCAAAATTTCTAACTTTGCAGCAATCTCCATTCCTGACCAGACGCTCAGCGATGAATTCTCCACCTTTCAATTTTTCTAAATATTTCATTTTTCATTCATCTACAATATATATATTCATGCTAATGGGCAAAAACCATCCACGACCAATGCTATCAATGACTCGCCGTGTATTTAAAAATTATGATTTTGCTTATGAGTCCCACTCGTCGGTATGTGGGGCCTTCGGTTACCCATTGACATATCCCATGCTAAATTATGGCGCTTATGTTTGGTGCTAGTTGCGGGATGCCTACAGGGTGTTCACTGATGGCCTATACCTATCGATACCCTGTCGTCATTGGCAACATTGTCGGCAAGATGCTGATATATGCCGATGGCCCCATGCCTGTCAGCATTTTCTAGTTTTTTTTGTCCTGATACCAATCTATTCTGAATGGTTGCTAGTTTCAAATTAGCATAAGAGGCATATGATGCTTTTCTACTACACTATTAAGGTTTTAAGAGTGATCATCACATAAAACTTAGAATTCATGCATTTAAGTTTGAATACTTGAAGATGGATGACAATGAAGATATTGCAACCTACAGTGCAAGGATGTTTGATATTTTGAATTTAATTAAAAGTTATTGATACAATCTTTCGGCCCAGATTGAACACACATTCTTGTAGATAACAATATGTTAGACTAGAAATTCATTTAAATGAAGATATGTTGCCAATAATATATAAAAACA
This sequence comes from Phtheirospermum japonicum, assembly GCA_014905375.1. Classification (NCBI taxonomy): domain Eukaryota; kingdom Viridiplantae; phylum Streptophyta; class Magnoliopsida; order Lamiales; family Orobanchaceae; genus Phtheirospermum; species Phtheirospermum japonicum. The sequence continues at coordinate 155,772 of BMAC01000361.1, read as the reverse complement.
GACTTATGCTAAAAGCATTTTTTTACCTGGTGGATGATATTGAAAAGCATTCAAATAAAAATATAGAACAAGGTCATGAATATAATAAAATCTTAGAAGGGTTTTGGTATTCTTGAAGCATATTTGTAGCAAGATGATGAGATATCTATTACACTTGTTTTCCCTTGGCTGAGGTTTTTCCCAATAGGGTTTTCCCATAAAGGTTTATTTAATGAGTTGATGTTATAAACATATTTAAATAATAATGCACTCTTTCTCTTTCACTCAGATTTATTTACCATCGGGTTTTTTCCAGAATTTAATATATTGATAAAATCTACTCCTAAAATTATAGGACTCTTGACAAAATAATCGAGACTTATCATACGTGTGTGTGTGTCTGTGTGTGTGTATATGTATGTATATATAGTCCTGAGGATAATTTTATGTACATTAATTACTTAGAATACAAAGAGTGCAAAAAGTGAGAGCTCGAGATCGAAGATTTTTCATCCATTGCAGCTTTATTTCTTCAAGTAAAACACAGTTTTTCTTGAAGGTTCCTAGAAGAATGAAGGCTGATGCTCATAGATTTTCTCATGAACGAGTTTTTCATTATATTACTAGTTATTTCATTTATAATCAGTTATTATAAAACACATTTGTTTAGTAGTAATATTTGTTTGGCTTACTTCAACGCTCTCTTTTTTTTTCTATTTTGGAGACGACGCTACGATACATCCAACATATGCTTGGTGGAAGTATTAAAATGCGAGCAGGTGCTAAAGCTTATCGTTATCAATTGTAGGTGCTTGCGATGGGACGGATGCGACTTCCCTCAGTTGCAATGTCAGGTAAACTTCCCCTCTTCTTTCTTATGCGCCCCGTGGTCAGAAAGACTTGTCAGAATTTTTATAGATTTATTTCTATGTTTTTTATATTTTTGTTGCTTATATATTGAATTTTAGTATTGGTGTTACCAACATCTCAACTGACAATTAGTTTCAAATTCTTTTTGTGGTGTTCTCTATTCTCTCTCCTCGTTTTTTTCGACCGAGTCGAATCCCCACCGGAACTCCATCGTCATGCCACCGGCTGCCCACCATGTTGTCGTCGCAGCTGCCCAAGGCGTATCCCCAGCAACACCCCTTCGTATTCCCATCGGAATTTGATGTGCAGTTTCGGCGTCGCTGGGTTTTTCACGTCATCCTTTGTCGAGGCAGTGCCGGTGAATGGTTTCTTTTCGGCATTTCAGTCCATGCCAATTCACTCTGTCCCGTCGTCGCTCATAACCGCCCCTGTCTCATTCGTTCTTTGCCGGCGGCTATTACGCCGATGTTTCACAACGCCGTTAATTCTTCTCTTGGGTTGATGTCGAGGTTTCCGCTTCAAATCCCTTCGAATCCGCCATTGACTAGGTTGCAGAATCTTGCAACGGCTGCTAACTTTTTGGCAATTAATCCCCAGATTCTAGCGGCTGATACGTGTACGTCGGTTATGGATCTTCCTAAACTATCGCCTGCATGCTTACCAAACGTGTTTAATAAGTCTTTGGGATCCAACATGCCAGCGGTCCACTCTCCTTTCTTGACCCATACCTAGGCGGTCAAGCCCATTTAGACCTTTCAGCCCATTGCCAGGCCCAGAATCCACAGCCTGTTTTGTCTCAAACCCAACGGACTAATATAACCACTTCCACCACCTTTCTCCATAATGGTGGCCCGCCTATTTTGGGCTTCCACAGCCCAACAGCCCGACCCGCATCTAAGATTTTTTTTTTCAATTTGGGGTTTTCCTAAATATTTTAGAATTATATTTTCAAATTCACTCCAATCTATTTTTTTAAAATAAACTATTTAATTATTAATTATTATTTACACACTGTAAAATTTGAAGTTCTTTGATTTTAAAAATAATTCTCATATTCACGATGTTGTTAGTCAATGTTTAACAACATTGGCTAGCAACATCGACCAAAGTAAAATATATAATATGCAGCGGAATAAAACGATAAGATCACGATAGAACAAATTTAGTTCAAAAGTAAAATACTTGTGAACTTGGGTGTACAAACCCGAAAACTATATTACTTTCTTGTTCACGTTCAATACAAAAATATAAATTAATATATGAAAACTAAATATCAATAAACTTGATACTAAATACTTGTTGTCGGAATGGCAAGATCTTCTTCGTTGGTCACGCAATTTCGAAGAGCTTGTTAATCTCGATCAATGGCTCCAAGTAGTTCTTCGTGTTCTTGCTCTTGTTCGTGCGTCTTGCCTCGTGCGTCTTCTCTTGGAAAATTCCGTGCGTAAAGATGGTTCAGACAAGCTTTAGGATTCTTTGTCTTAAATAGACAATCCTAGAATTCTAAACTTGGTAAATACCTAAAAACAAATTCTAATCACAATCTAGAAATAATTAAAGTCTTGTACATAAACTAGGAAACAAAATATATTCCTAAATCTAGTTTCCTAACTTATTTTGTGCCCAAGAAAGGCAAATAACAAAATATGAATTATTACCAAAAATAAATTTCTCAACACACCTTCCCATAAATTTGAGGAATATTATTGGTAATACATTTCCCATAAATTTGGGGAATATAAAAAATTTAGAAAATGAGTCAACCGTCAATTAGAAATACGAAAGGAGATACTATCAATTCAGTATCCGAATAATTTTTCTTCCATTTAAAGACTCAGAATTTGACATACTTAAAAAAACTCCACCTCTCTCTTGTTGATTGTCAGTAATCAAGGATTTTCACACAACAAGTCTAGGATCATCGAGCATGTACATTCATATTTTTTCACAGAACTACATACTCAAGTGGGAAACCCCAAATTCAAATATTTTCTTACGAATTCATATTAATTATGTAGTGATTATATATTATGATAATTATATGATTCCATGATCTCCATTCGGACATTAATTATATACACATAAAGTCGCGCATACACATATTGGGCTTGGGTCGTAAATAGGCTTGATGATTTATGGATCTCTAGGGACGTACCCCAATACCTCAAGGTGAAAGACCTAAGATTCATTGTCAATTTTATTTTATATTATGCAAATGTCATGAACTCTATTCTAACTGAAAGAAAAAAATTATCACACGCGCATTCATAAAGTTTGTCTCCAAGTCTCCTTGCCTTGAAAAGTCGCTTGATACCAACTGGGATAAAGTAAATTCCCACCGATCGTTATATTGTGCACCAGGTGCATTATGGACATTGTGCACCTCATCGATTAATATATCATTTAAAACTACTAAATGCATTACGTAAAGAATATATAGATATACATCACTATATATGTAACTAAAATATATCATGGTGCACCATGCTAGGTGTACCATATAATTTGTGAATTCTCACGCACTCAAAATTTTAGTCATTTATATTTTGTATGGTATTTGGTTATCTTTTCAACTGCTTTAAATCCCTGCATGAGAATATGTTATTGTTGTAATTATATATTAGTAAATGATCATTTTTATTCTTAAACCCTAACTAGTACTTATAAATATAGGCTCTTAGTCCTCATAATAAAATCACTCCATTTTTCTCTCCCCATATATTTCTTTATTCTCTCAACTTTACAACACATTATTAGCATGATATCTTATCCTATTGAGAGATATATGCCTTATCTTGTTACCTCTTATATAAATTCATTTGATTTGTGTGATACACGAAATATATCTTTTTAAATTTATAGTTTTCAAGTGTTGCCTCATTAAAACCTTACTAGAAGAAATATGTGGAACAAAAAGCTGGTCAAAGGAATAAGAGTACACCTGCTCCCCCTGCCTTCAATCGATAGTAGTTCTCAGGTTCATCGTCTATCTCTCTTCAATTAATATATTCAAACTTTGAACTATAATTTAGTTTATAAACTCTTCGTGAGTCTTATACCATGTGTTGATATTTATATTATTATCATGCAAAGAATATTTCTCGACAAAACCTTATAGGGAAAAACCCAATGGAAAAGAAAATCGAGTGAAGGAAAAAAAGTACATTATTCTTTGAATAATGTTCATAACATTACCTCATTAAAAAGTCTTTACTAGGAAAGTCCAATGGGACGAAACCTCAATTAAAAAAACAAAACAAATGTAATGCATATCTCGTCATATTAATTGGCAATGCTACAAATATGGTCAAAGTATATCAAGATTCTTCTAATATTTCATTACATTTTTCACCTTTTTAGTTGAATGAAACTTTAGTTTCAATATCACCCACCATGTAAAAAATTGCACTTGTTTCATAAGTCTCTTTTTATATATTATTAACAATATATTTTATATGAATGAACTTCTAGTCCGACATATAGAATTTTGGAAGAATGCATATTCAGTCTTTTGGCCAAAATATCGTATCAATAACTTTTAGTTAAATTGATAATATCAACACCGGGATTTCTTTATTTTAATATAATTATCAAGTAACTGAATTTATTCATAGGTTTATAATTTGTCATGTTTGTTAGTGTACTTGAGTATAATAATTACTAAAAAGATTATTTGCATGTCATCTTAATCCTCTTATAGAGTTTTATATAATTTTCATGTTATAGCCTTTAAACTTGAAAACTATTGATAAACTTATTGCTAGTAATTCAAAATGAAAAATTTCACAAGAAACTACAAGTTTGATTTAAACTTTGCGTGAATTATATATATGCATTTCATATTTTTGGTTAACATGACATATGTTTATCCCCTAATGCTGGGAATAGGTTTTTACTTCACAAAAATTGTGAACTTTTTTTTATCTTTATTTGATATGTTCTAAGCTATCAATCACTATTCATCCTGACATGTGGTGGGGCGATTACTCATATCACACTTGGTAACTTTTAATGGAGGTTTTTGGTTGTAATCTATAGGTAGGGGTATCACATATACTTTCATATTTGGGATATCTAATGAAGCTAATGAAATATCAATTCACATAACTACAAAGTTTCTTCTCATCAAATGGTGTTGAATATATCACAAGGCCTGACAATTGCTTTTCCCAACCACAGTCAACTAAATATAAATAATCAATGACTTTTGAAAATAAATCACTAGCAAATAATAAATGCCTTATTTGATATATATATATATATATATATATATATATATATATATATATATATATGTGTGTGTGTGTGTGTGTATATATATATATATGTGTGTGTGGTGTGTGTGTGTGTGTGTGTGTGTTGTGTGTGTGTGTGTGTGGTACTTTGCCCACCAATAAAGCAAATATTATCATAAACTTCTAGTTATGAGTTAAAACCTCATGTAATCTTATACTGGATCCAAATGTCTAGAATTCAATATGGAAGGAGTTGGCCCCACAAGATTTCACCAAAAATATATAATATGAATATTACTTGAACCTAGTTCTAATTAAATGTTGTTCAAAACATGCAGCATACGACAGAACCAAAATAATATTTCTAATCTTCACATATTAATGAACTAGGATAGTCATTTCAGTCATGTCAAGTATTATTTCATAATATTGAACTCCAAACTCAACATTAAAAAGTAATTTCTAACTCTTCTAGAGCTGTTATTGAGCTTTCAGGTGAATAAAATAATATCTAACTTAATAATAATTTATAGTACATATGAATTTGATAATAAATCATATCAAATTTTTTTTTATGGATATATCAAATAAATACATAATCCATGGTTTCAAAAATTTTTTATTTTTTTTTTACAAATTGTATCAAATCAATTATAGAAAATCACTTATCATATTGTTGAGATTTGTACTACTTCATGAGTACAATCAATTTTGACAAAATGTATGAAACATCAATATATGAATCTTCAATATTTCAACTACAAAATATATTTAAATATCTAATCAAATAAATTGATTTTTAGAATTGATTTAGTATTATCAACTTAAAGCTTAAAATCTATATGAATTCATAACATATAAGTAATACTTATGTTATATATTTTTTCAAAAATGATAAATTCTTATATATCTATTTGAGACATTATCATGTAATAACGATTGATTTAATGTGTTACTCATTTGTGAATATACTTGATTTTTAATATTGCATATGACACAGTTTTATTTTTTAAGAGTAAGAAGTATACAATAAAATATTTGGTCAAATAGCACTACTTCAAGAGTAAGATAAACTCTTTAGTAACAATTATAAAATCACTTCTACTACTTGAAAATATGAAAGATAGTGATCTATTCGGGAAATCATGTAAGTTAGTTAATCTCATAATTTCTACAAGGATATTTTCAAAATAAGATAAGTGGGTAAATTAAAATATAATATTTCCCATTTAAATCCATGAGACTCTCAAAATAAGGCAATTAATGTTTCTCCAGGACACCGTAATTTTTTAACGTATCTTTCGAATTTACATTGCACAATTACCACTTATATACCAATATTTTTCAGGGATATAGAATTGTCAAAATAATTATATAAATTGCTTGTAAAGGGCATATAATATTCTACAAAAAAATTACATTAGTTGTGCTACTTTAGAAGCAACAACTTAATATAATTAAAATAGATTACATAATGTAAGTAATAAGATAACGACATGAAAACAATGCTCTTAATGATTTTTAAAAAAAGACATATAATAAAATTTATTCTTCAATAGCATTATTAATATTCTTCTCGAATAATATATTATTTTGCATTGAGAAAACATGGTTATAATCTTATAATATTCCTTGGGAGCATATCAGACATAACCAAGAAACTATGAGATAACATTGTGCTTCTTCAGAAATCATGACTTATATTTTAATAATCTTCTAGACTATTAAGAATTATGAAATCCTACTCGTCGAGATACTACGATAAACATGAATTGATAAAAAAGGAAAACCTGGTATTTCAAATTTATCGTGTTTACATATAGATCGTAGCTATTAAATAATTTAAAAAAATGAACCAATAATGTTTTCTGATTTCAAATTAGATACTAGATACCATTAGACACTATAAATTTTAGAAGATATATCCTGAGTAGACAGACTTGGATTGAGGTAGACCTAATCCAGGATCGCTAAGAAAAGGACTAAGGGGCCTGACCGGCCCTGCTCTCGGGAAGTTCTGAGCTGACTCTCCCAGAGAAGGTCGAGAAGATAAATTAAGCTAGGGAGGGAATTACCCTAGCTCAGGATAACCCTGATCTGATACGGATACCCCGAGAGATAATCATAAGAGGACAAGCTTATGGGAGACCAGGTGCTCTGGCTTCCCATAAGGGAACAGGTGGGACCACCTGTCGTGACTGTTTGCATAACGACCCGAGATTCGCGGTCTTTGCTTCCGAGATCCTGGAAGGGGTCCCCACTAGGGAAAATTATACTAGCTCAGACTTAAGGCTGAGAGAGGTATGACATTTCTCGTGCATTTCTTTCATTGCTCAGTGAAAAATACCCAAAACTCTTATCTAACTTAAGCATCGGAGAAGTTTCCATCGGAAAACCTCCGGTGGTCCTTTCCTAACGTGTTTGTGGGTGCAGGTCAGGCTCGTGTCAGGTGGAGGCTTGTCCTCATGTATGGTCAAATTCTCGGGTGAAATAATTGGCGTCGTCTGTGGGAACTCATCTAGGCTAAGACGTGAGATAAGACATGGCTTCCGATGGACTCCGGCAGAATTTGGTGGCGGAGCTAGGTGGCATGCCAAGCTCTGCCGCTCCGATGGGTGCGTCGAACATGGCAGGACCGTCAGCAGCAGGACCATCAACAGCAACAGGGCTAGGCACAGCTCAACCTCCCCCTAGTGGGACCGCGCAGGTTGACGGTAGGTTGTTGAATGACACCTTTCTTAGGCAATTGTCTGAACTCATCGGTAAGGTCGTTGAAGTGGTTGTCGATAGAAAGTTTGCAGAGTTCTCGAAGCCCCCTTCCAAAACACCCCCGTCCCAGGCTGTCCCACCGCCAGAGACGGAACCATCGCGCGTCCAGCGCACGACCCGGACCCCTCTCCAGGGGGAGGAAGAGACTTTTCCGCTTCAGAAAGTGAAACATCGAGTCAAACCAACCCGGACCTCGCTGAACAGATGCAAAACCTGCAGAAAGAGGTACGGGAGTTTAAAAGGAAGATGGTGAACACGAATGCAGTGCTGGCGTGGAGGGGTACGTCATTTACGCACCAGCCTCTTACAGGTCCATGGGCTTTGAATATAATGGGACAACAGACCTGTAGGATCACCTGAGCTGGTTTGAGATCACGACGGCTTTGCATAAATTCTCAGACGTGGTCATGTGCCGATTCTTCCCAATGACCTTTACAAAATCGGCCCAGCTCTGGTTCAGCCTGCTACCGCCGTGCTCGATCAACAATTTCGACGAGTACAGCTCGGCATTCCTACATCAATTTACCAGCTGTCGGAAGTACCAGAAAATACCGCTGGAATTATTCAGCCTGAAACAAAAAGAGAACGAAAGCCTACGCGCATACATCAACCGATTCACAAATGCAAGACTCGAGGTACCATCAGCGTCTGAAGAGCTCCTGGTTAACGCGTTGGCATAGGAGCTCAGGAGAGGAGAGTTTTTTCAGGCGCTAGTCGTAAAGCCAGCACTAAAATTCGGAGAACTCTTGGAGCGGGCAGAGAAGTACATTCACCTGGAGGAAGCCTTGAAGATCAAGGAAGAGGGAGAGAAGAAAAGGGACAGACCTGATAGGGAGGAAAGGGTACCGTTGAAAAAACCAAGTCCAGATCTGGCAGGGAGAAGACCTTGTTTTGACAGATACACACCCCTGGAAACACCTTAGGGAGAGATTTTGCAAGCAATAGAACGGCACCCTGATCTCAAATGGCCTAAAACTTACTCTCAAAAACTACGGAAAGAAAGATCTGACCGATTTTGTAGATACCATAACGAATATGGCCATGACACTGATCAGTACACTAATCTGAAGGATGAACTAGAGAGAATGGTGCAGGTCGGGCACCTTAAAGAGTACGTGCAGCTGAGAAGAGAGGAGCCCAGGTCCGACTCACGCAGGTGCGATCGGCCTCATGGGAATAGGCATGAACAAGATAGCGAACGAAACAATGGGAGGCGAAGTGACGAAGCCCGGGTCATACGAGGGGAAGTCCTAATGATCACAGGAGGTGAGTGGGACGAACCCAAAATAGCTATGTCCGAGCTACAAAGGACCTGGTTAGGAAATCGTGAGAGGTTGGACAGATAGCCCCGAGTCAAAGCATATGTTTCGAATCAAAGGATGATAATGGCATCTTCGCTCTCCACATGGACGCCCTGGTCATAAAAGCCACTATTGCATATTATAATGTGAGACGGGTATTCGTGGACATAGAAAGCTCGGCTGATATCCTGTTCTATGATTGCTATAGAAAATTAAAACCGGATGTGGAAATGGAAGAGGTGACAACTTCATTAGTAGGGTTTTCAAGGGGAGCTTTGAAGCCTTTAGGGGCAGTAAGGCTTTTGGTAACCTTAGGAGAAGATCCATATAAGTTAACTAAGACAGTGCGATTCCTGGTAGTGGATGCACCATCTCCATACAATGTTATGCTGGGACAACCCTCCCTGAGCCAATTCCAGGCGGTGATCTCAGTGTACCATATGAATTTGAGGTTCCCTGCTCAGGACGAAACAGGTGAGGTTAAGGGTGATCAGTATGCATCCAGACAAGCATACGTCGAGTGTATCCAACGTAGTGAAGAGGAAAGACAAAATAAGAGAGCCAGGACGGAGAGCGTGTTGCCAGAGCTAGCTTAGCGAGAGAGGGTTTGATGATGGTAGAGGTGGTCCCAGGGGATAATAGTAGGGTTGTGAGAGTGGGAACAACCCTGAGCCCAGAAATTCTGGTAGACTTGGTCCAATTTTTGAGAAGCAATGTTGACGTCTTTGCTTGGTCTCCTCAAGATCTGGTAGGAACAGATCCAACAGTTGTCCAGCACCACCTCAATATCAGCCCTTGAGAAAAGCCAGTTAAGCATAGAAAGCGTAACTTTGGCCCTGAAAAGGAGGCGATCATTGAAGCTGAAGTCGAAAATTTGTTGAAAGCTAAGCACATTCAAGAGATACAATTCCCTGAGTGGATTTCCAACGCAGTGTTGGTCCCTAAAACCCCGGAAGATTGGCGTATGTGTATAGATTTTAGGGATCTTAATCGTGATTGCCCTAAGGATCACTATCCTTTGCCAAGGTTAGACCAATTGGTCGACTCCATGTCTGGCTGTGAGTTGTTAAGCATGATGGACGCATCGCAAGGCTACCATCATATCAGACTAGCGGAGGAGGACTGGAAGCGGGCCAGTTTCATAACCCCAAAGGGAACCTATTGCTACGTGGTCATGCCGTTTGGGCTCAAGAATACAGGCGCCACATATCAGCGATTGGTAGATAAGATGTTTAAGGTTCAGCTGGGAAGAAACATGGAGGCATATGTCGATGACATGTTAGTCAAAAGCGTGAAGGCAGCCTCGCGTGTGGAGACCTAAGGGAAACCTTTGACACCTTGAGAAGATACAGGATGAAGCTCAACCCCAAAAAAGTGCGCATTTGGAGTCAGAACTGGTAAATTCCTGGGGTATATGGTCTTATAAAAGGGAATTGAGGCCAACCCAGAGAATGTAAGATCCATCATGGACATGCAAGCCCCGAGGAATGTCAAAGAGATGCAGTGCCTGGCGGGCCGAATTAATGCTCTGAGCAGGTTCGTCTCGCGCTCAGCTGAGAAAATCTTACTGTTCTTCCAGGCCTTGCGTTAAAAAGCTTGATTTCAGTGGAGTGATGAATGCCAGGAGGCGTTCCGGATGTTGAAGGAGCACTTGGCTAGCATGTCGCTGCTCACTAAGCCTATTCAGGGTGAACCTTTAATCCTGTACTTGTCTGTCGAGCAGCAGGTTGTGAACTCGGTCTTGCTCATAGAGGAGGGCAAAATACAGAGGCGGTATATTATTGGAGCGAAGTGCTGCATGATGCTGAAATTCGATATGTGGAGGTGGAGGGAGAAATTCTAGCTCTGGTCGGCACGGCGCGCAAATTGTGACCTTATTTTCTCTCGATAAATGATCTCCAAAAGAGAGGCGACATCGATATCCAGCAAATTTGCTCAAGTGATAATTTGGGGACTTATTCATGAAGGCATTTCCAACATTAATATTTAAAATATTAGTACACAAGACTGGCATGCGTAGGGTTAAGATCTACAATAATATTTTTTAAGGAGAGTAGCAATGTACTATTTTTTTTTCGATCAGGTTTTATCCCATTGAGTTTTTATGAAAAGGTTTCAACAAGCCATCATTTTAAGTCATTCAAGAGGTAGTGTTATAATCATATATTAGTGAATGACCAAAAATGTATACCTAAATCCTACCGTGGACTTATAATAGAGGCTTATAGTCTTCATAAAAAGTTCACTTATTTTTTTTATCCCCATATATTCATCTATTCTCTCTAATTCATAATAGTTATTAACTTTATTTTTGTTAAAATTAAATGTTATTGTTATGCTTTTATTTTATCATTAAAAATATAATAGTCTTTATTAAAAATTGGGACATTTTAAATTGCTTTAAAGCTTTGCGTGAAAATATTGCTACTAACTTTATTTTCATTTAAACTTTATTGTTTCACATTTATTTTACCTTTTAAAATTTAATAATCTTACTGAGAATTTGTGATGTGACACCATAACAAGAATTTGAAACTAATTATTAGCCAAGATACTGGTAACATCAATACTAACATTTAAGTATATAAGCAATGAAAATAATAAAACAAAGAGATGAATTCTGCATATGAGTAAAAATAACTAATAGAGCGTGGCATTAAGCCAAACAAATAATACTAACTAAACGAGTGTGTTTTTACAATAACTGATTATAAATGAAATAACTAGTAATATAATGAAAAAACTAGAAGATCTATGAGCATATTTACTTGAAGAAAGACGGCTACAATGGATGAGAAATATTGGATCTCGAGCTCTCACTTTTTGCACTCTCTGTGTTCTCTATAATCAATGTACGTAAAATGATCCTCAAGACTGGATAAATATTCACGATAAGTCTTGGTTGTTTTCTTAAGAGTCCTATAATTCCAGGAATATATTTAATCAATATATTAAACACACTAGATAAATAACTTAGGCTACAAGATAATCCTATATACAAAAACAAAGAGTCATATTCTATAATCCTACAAAAATTAATCTAGAAAGACAAATAATAATTGAATTAATATAATCTAACATTATGGGGAAAACTCCAGAAAAAAAATATCCAACAATCTCCTTTTTTTTTTTTTTTTCTGGACAAAAACAACACCAACTCCCCTTGAATATAAGAATCCGTGTTGTACATGATAAAAAGAAAATTGGACAACACCAACAATCTAGATAATGTAGCCAAATTCAAAAAAACAAAAAACACCAAAGGCAAAAATACCCAAAATAAAAATGAATATCTTGGGAAAGGAAACTTCCCATCATATCATCAATTCTAAATAGTGCCACTCAAACTAGCACCATCAAGCCTCCTAGGAACAATAGCAGTACTATCCTCGCCCTGTCTTTGCTAAAAACTTACCCAGCAGCAGCATCCTCTTCAGTAACATTGTCATCAACTTCTCCCTCTTTTTGCCAGGAGGCAAAATATGAACACACTTATAGAAATCAAGTAGTGACTGAGGATTAGCAAGCTGAGTTAGAGTACTCTAGCTCAAAAGAGCGAGTTGTCCTTATAAATAAGAATGAGTAATTAAAATAGAAGGAGACTCAGGTGTACCTTGGTTCTTACAATAATCTCCATTTTCATTAGTCTTTTTAATCCATTTTGTCACGATATTGCATTTATATAGAACTCATCCTCAATGGCATATTCCACCCTTTTAAGTTTAATGGATGAAACAAAACATGAGTTCCTTACCATAGAATAGCAAGAAGTCATACAGACCAATTTTATCATTTCTTGAAATTAGTTTGCCTTCTACATGTGCTTCTTTCATTCAAGGCTCCAATGAAATGTGTTGTATGGTGATTTCTTTGAATCCTCAAAGTAATATCTCTGACATGGTGATTAGAAAGCTCACTAGGAGCTTTATTATTCTTATAAAGTCCATATGTAGGAGCCATAGACATCTTCTAGTGCACATGCCCAAATCTTTGGTGCCATAGTTCAGACTCAGTAGATTGAGCCATACCACCTTGACAATAACTTGGTAATAGTTTTCATCCGACCTAAACCGTATTAGAATGCATGTGTTTGAATGATCCGAGAGTTCACATGACTTTCGATTAAATCTTATAAACAGATCTTCATCATAGAGTTGACTGATGCTTATTAGGTTAGCAATTAGTCCTTCAATAAGTTACATAATCTTGAGTCTTTGCAGCCCCTCAACATTTGGAGTTACCTTCCCAATGATATTCCAATGTGCGTCTCCTACTTATATGACCTTATCAAATTGTGTTACTCAAAATTTCTCAAACAATCAATTATTGTAGTCATATGACGTGGACATTTGCTATCAAGGTATCATGATCCTGCAATGTTAGTCTTAAAAGAAGTGTAAATCATATTACATCTGATATCGGATTTCTGTACCCACACCATTTTATAGTTTTTGGATGAGTGTTGGTCCAGGTATTAGTGTTAGAAGCGATACTGATATGAGATTTTCAAAACAAGAGTTATAAGGCTCTCTCCTTAGATTTTTACAAAAAAGTCTAATGTGAATAGCTTTAGAATAATGGTGACAAATGTAGTGACGCTTTCGTCATTTTGAGGTTTTTGAAGAGATAGACTTAACATATGAATTTGAGTTTTCACCTTTTTTCTTTAACAAACATGGGGGGTAGATTTTTTAGAATTCAACTTCTTTAAGGTATAAACGACTGATGAGAGTTCTGACCTTATCATGTCCAGTACTTTTTTCAGACTAGCATCTCCAAACACAAAAAAACGTATTTTTTTCTCAAAGTCAACACAGAATAGTCACTTATTTTCTTCATTGCGTGTTTTCCCCTTTGAACAACCTTACTCTGATTCTCATAAAGTTCTGCATAAGTAGCAACAAAGTCTTTAACATCACTAACTTCTTATTTGTCATCAAGAAGAGACTAGTTAAAGCAAAGAAATGTTAAATTCATAACGCTCAGTATTAGAGACATCTTTATCGTCATCACAGATGATACACATAAGAAAATTATCTAAATCCTCATGAGAATTCTCTACAGTACCTTATTCTTCCTCATCCTAACTCATAGTGATTTTCAAGTTCCTATATCATTTGCATAGATTGTTGGCGCATACATGTTTGTGATGGCCAAAACCACCACATTCACGACACAAGACATTGTTCATTAATCTCGATCTATACTGGTTTTGATATTTAGACTTGTAATTTTCAAAATAATTATTAGCCTCATCCTTCTTCTTATGAATGGTATTTTTCATTTGTGTAGATTATCCAATGATTCATTAAGGGGAAGTTGTTGAAAAGGGCTTGTTCTTATTCACTAGCTTCTTCAAATTGCTCTTTCTTCTCAGAAAGTCACTAATCTACTATCTACTATCTACTACCCTACTAAATGAGGAATGTTTCTGTAAAAATGTCTGTTGTAACCCTCCCTCTGATTATTCTCGGTAATAAATTAAATTTCTTCAAACGTTTTCAATTTTTTCAATAGTTGTCTCGCAGACACGCAGCGCTTCAAAATCTGTGAACCAAACACTTTATCTTCGAGAAGTACTTCACACGCCCGATACCCAAAATCTGTGAACCAAAGTCTGTTTCTTGCCTGAATTAATTCGAGATTATTAGAAAATATACAATGAACCCAGAATATTATTTTCATTATTTTTCTGTTCCTTTATACAAGAGGGCAACTTTACATTTTTGCCCTTAACTAATTTTCCCTTAACAGTCTCTTATTCAGTTTTGTAACTAATTACAAACTTAATTTGTTACAACTAATTTTGACTTTCTTATACAATTTAATACACCCCTGTTTCAAGCCAAACCACGAGAATTAAAAAAACTGAATTTTGAACATAAAGATTGAAAACGAGCAACAACTAACGGTTTTGTAAGAACATCGGCAAGATGATCGTTGGAGGCAATATGACGAATATCGATCAGTTGTTGATGTACCTTCTCCCGAATAAAATGAACATCAACTTCAATATGATTGGTTCGTGCATGAAACACTGGATTAGAAGCTAAAGAGATTGCCCCGATATTATCACACCACAAAATAGGTGTCGAGTCAGCTACCAAGCCTAGTTCCAGCAGTAAAGTTTTAATCCAGAGAATTTCAGCTGTCGCAGAAGCTAGGGCCCGATATTCTGATTCTGTGCTACTTCGTGCAACTACGTGCTGCTTCTTTGAACTCCAAGATATTAAGTTTTGGCCAAGAAAAACACAAAAACCACTTGTGGAGCGTCTGTCATCAACTGAACTAGCCCAATCCGCATTCGAAAAAGACTGTAGTTTGACTGTGGGTGCAGACTGAAAAAAGAGACCTAAACAAGGGCTACCTTTGAGATAACGCAACACTCTTTTAACAGCTATCTAATGATTAATTGTAGGAGCATGAAGAAATTGACTAAGCTTATTAACTATGTAAGAAATGTCAGGCCGAGTCATTGTTAAATATTGCATAGCACCAACTGTGCTCCTAAACAAGGTATGATTAGAGAATGGGACACTGTCTTTTAAAAATAGTTTTTGAGAGCTGTTATAAGGACTGGGACAGGGCTTTTATTGACTCATTTTTGTCTTTTTAAGCAGATCAAGAATGTAATTTGTTTGATTGAGCAAGAGGCCATTAGATTCATAGTGAGCTTCTAGTCCTAAGAAATAACTGACCCTTCCCATATTTTTCAAAGAAAAATCCCTGCTCAATAGAAGTATAACCTGTTGTACCTCTGAAAAATCATCACCTCCCAGTAAAATATCATCAACATAGACTACAACCAACAACAGTTTTCCAGATTATTTTCTATAGACAAGAGATGAATCAGAAGCTGATACCTTGAAGCCCTGAGCTAAGATAGATTTCTTTAGTGTATCATTCCAGGATTTTGGAGCCTGTTTTAAACCATAAATGGCCTTTTTCAGTTTGCACACATGATTTGGAAAGGTAGAGTTTACATATCCCTGAGGTTGTGTCATGTAGACTGATTCGTGTAAAGTTCCATGAAGAAATGCATTATTAATGTCCACTTGTTGTATTTCCCAACCCCTAGAGACTGCAATACTGAATAATAATCTGACAGTGACTGGTTTTACAACAGGGCTAAAAGTGTCAAAATAGTCAATTCCTGCTTGTTGTTGAAAACCCTTTGCCACAAGTCTGGCCTTGCATCTGTCCACCTCGCCATCAACTCTGTACTTAACCCTAAACACCCATTTGTGATCAACCAGTTTCATTCTTGAGTCATATGGCACCATCTCCCAAGTATGATTTTTAAGTAATGCAGTAAATTCATTGTCCATAGCCTGTTTCCAATGCTGATGAGAAAGAGCCTCACTGACAGATAATGGTTCAATGATTTTAGAGGGGGTAATGTGAGCAGAGTAAACTTTGGGTTTGAAGATACCATACTTGGACCTGGTAACCATAGAGTGAGAGGGACCAGGTGGTAAAGAATGCTGAAAGGAGTTTTTGGAGATTGTACGAGTGTTTTGTGGCTGTGAGGAGGGTAAATTTGAAGGATTGGTAATAGGTAAAGATGCAGGAGTTGAAGTGGGAGGGGAGGAAGGGAAAGATGATGAAGAAAGAGTTTGTAGACCTGCATTTGTGTTAGGATAAATGGTGTGTGGAATAGGAGTAGGATTTGAGACATTGGATAAATTGGAGCTAGAACCTGAAGTAGTGGAGGAAAAAAGAAAAGGATAGGGAAACTCAAGTTCATTGAAACTAACTGCCTTGGAAATATAAATTCTACCACTAGGATGGAGACATCTATAGCCTTTATGAGATGGGCTATACCTTAGAAAAACACATTTTGAGGATCTAAACTGCATTTTTGTGTTATTGTATAGCCTGAGATAGGGAAAGCAAGAATAACCAAAAACTTTTAAAAAATTATAATCTGGGGTGGAATTATAGAGCTTTTGAAAAGGAGATATATTTGACAAAATGGGAGAAGGTAATCTGTTTATGATGTAGACAGCTGTGACAAAAGAATCCCACCAAAGATTGTAAGGTAAAGAGGCACTTGCTAGAAGAGTTAATCCCATATCCACTATGTGTTGATGTTTTCTTTCAGGAAGACCATTTTGATGATGTGTGTGAGGACAAGGATGTCTAACTTGAACACCCTGTGAGATGAGGAAAGAGGCAATATGTCTATATTCACCACCAAAATCAGACTGAAAGGATTTTATTCTGCAGTTAAATTGTCTTTCAACAAAGGTATTAAAATGTTTAAACATGGACAGAGCTTCACTTTTGGAATGCATTGGGTATAACCAAGTAAATCTGGTAAAAGTATCAATAAAATGGATGTAGTATTTATAGCCATCAGTAGAGGCTACAGCAGATGGACCCTAAACATCAGAAAAAATTAGCTCAAAAGGTGCTTTTACATTTGAGACAACAGAGGGAAATGAGATATTATGAAGCTTTCCTTGTTTACAAGCATCACAAAAAGGAAATTGAGACACAGAGACAGGTTTAGACAGTTTATTACATACTTTTGAAACTATAGATGGGCAAGCATGACCTAATATGGCATGCCATAGCTGAGCATTTGATGAGACAGCAGCAAGAAGGGACTGAGGAGAGTTGTGTTTGAAGAATGATGATGGCAGCTTTGTGAGGTCCAAATGATAGAGGCCTCCTTTAAGTGTGCCTTTTAGAAGAACAGCTTGAGTAGTTTTGTCCTTAACATAACAAGCACTGGAGTCAAATTCTATAGAGACATTGTTATCCAAGGTAAATTGAGATATGCTGAGCAGATTTTGTGTGATTGATGGAACATAAAGAATTTTGTTCATGATGAATGGTTTGGAATTATGAGGATGTGTTACAAAGGATGATCCAGTATGTGATATTTCTAGTTTTGAACCATTACCTACAGTGAGTTAATCCTGACCAGTGTATGGAGAGTGAAGGCTAAGGTTGTTGAAATCAGAAGTAACATGAGAGTTTGCTCCACTATCCAAGAACCAAAGAGTTGACTCTGTAGAGTTGTGATCACCTGCAGGATAAGCACCTCTATTTGCCATTGTTGCTGAGAAGGTCTGATTGGATAATGGATTGCCCAGAATGGATTGCTCAGAGTGAGAGAAGGGGGGAATCTGTGGATGCACAAAACCACTATCTTCATAGCCAATAGATGACAAATGTTCTGAAGGATTAGTACCATAGTAAGAATTTGATGGAACACATGGCATAGCAGCATAATGAGCCTGTGCCGAGCTGAGACTAATTCCTTGAAAATTCGTGTCAAACCGCTTGAAGCATTTTGAAGCTATATGATTGGGTTTGCCACATATTTGACAAGCAAGATGATTACGATTACCAAACCTACCACGGCCACGTCCTCTAGAATTGTTTCCACCTCCAGACTGAAAATTACCATAACTAAAGCGATTTCGACCAGCATGTTTACCAGAGGATTGCATTGAAAAATCGGAAAAATTTGCAGACGGAGCTGACATTTCAGGTACAGTACCAGCAAATTGAGTCCTGGTAATTTGTTGGAGATGCATCTCATGAGATTGAAGTGCAAATTGAGCTTCTGACAGAGTAACACTACCAATTCGGCTGGTTAAATTCACAATTACGGCTTCAAATTCAGAACCTAATCCGCTTAATATGTGCATCACTAGATCATCATCAGAAATGTCTTGACCAGCAGCAATTAACTGATCCGCAATGGTGCGCATTTTGAGAAAATATTCATCAATCGACAAATCTCCTTTCTTAGTAATTTGTAATTGAAATCTTAGATTCATGATACGGGCTTTAGATTGACCTTGAAAAAGCTTTTCGAGAACAGACCAGATCTGAGAAGCATGAGAGCAACGAGAAACATGGCCGAGCATCGATTCAGAGATTGACGAAAGGAGCCAGCTAACAAGGAACTGATCGCGTCGATTCCATAGCACAAATTCAGGATTTGATTCTCCAACTGCAGAAGCTGACGATCCAGATAAAAATCTGGCCAGAATCGGAGAAGAACCAAGCAAAATTCCTTCAAAACCGTGCGCTGTTACATTTGATAGAATTTGAGCTCGCCAATAGGAATAATTTTGACGATTGAGCTTCAAACTGACAGGATTGAAAGTAGGTAGAGCTGGAAAAGACGTCATTGATGAAGGCTTAAGATGAATATTAGGGTTGGAGTGAAATTGTTGGGGGGGCGAATTTTCAGAAAGGGGAAAAAGAAAGTCTGACTCTCGATACCATATTAGAAAATATACAATGAACCCAGATTATTATTTTCATTATTTTTCTGTTCCTTTATACAAGAGGGCAGCTTTACATTTTTGCCCTTAACTAATTTTCCATAACAGTCTCTTATTCAGTTTTGTATCTAATTACAAACTTAATTTGTTACAACTAATTTTGACTTTCTTATACAATTCAATAGAGATTTAGGGCATTCTCTATTTTTTTCTCTCCTCTTCTGTGTCTTTGTGCAGAAAATATATTTTAAAACAGTCAATCTAGAACGCCTCAAAAAAAGACGATCTGGAAAATGAGTCGGTGGCATTTTCATAATAAAAGCGTTATATACTAGATCGTCGTTAAAAAGGCGATCTGGTATATCGATATACCAGATCGTCGTTAAAAAAGGCGATCTGGTATATCGATATACCAGAACGTCGTTAAAAAGGCGTTCTGGTAAATCCTATATCTATAACGTCGTTATAAAAGGGCGATCTGGTATATTTGACATACCAGATCGCCCTTTCTTATGGATGTTGTGGTATATTCGATATACCAGATCGCCCTTTTTAAAATATTTAGAACGTCTTAAAAAGGCGATCTGGTATATAGTATTATTTATTAACACTTTAACTACCTTTTCTGGAAACCCTAAAACAGATTCTCCTCTCCGCTCCTTTCCTCTCCCCTGCACCTCCGATTCAACCACCGCCATTTCCAAACCACCGACGGTCATCATCTTGCAATCGCCACCACCAACTACAATAATCAGCCGATTCGAAGCTATGGCATGACCAAAAGACCTAATTCTCCCCCAATTTAAAGCTATGGCGTAACCAAAAGACCAGAATCGTCACCGCAACCTGCAATTAGCAACCGGTGGACCCGGCGACTGGGAATCGGCGGCATCGTGCAGGCGCGGTGATGGCATCTGTGAGGCGACTTGTTGAGTTTTGCTGGGCAGCATTTCGCGGCGGTGCACAAGGTGTTTGGATCCAGCAACATGTTGAAGTTGCTGCTCCACATCCCGCCGAGCAAGGGACTGGACGCGGTGATCACGATTTGCTACGAGGCTCAGGCGAGGCTTCGGGACCCGATTTACGGTTGTGTGGCTCACATCTTTGCTCTTCAACAACAGGTATTTAATTAATTATTTATTCATTACAAACCAGATCAGATCAGATTTCCAGATTTCCTCCTCTTATCTTCTTCTTCCTTTTCTGTCTCTGATCTCCCATTTCATGCATCCCTAAAAAAAGTTCTACCATAGAACTGACTGCTTGAGAGAGTAAGTCAACGAGTATCAATTTTTTGGAGGAGTGGCAAAAAATATAAATGGCGTGCATTTATAGTAGCTCAGTTTCACCAATCTCTGCAAAATTGATTTTCGCCCCTCTCTCTAATCATAAACCCAGATTCGTTTGCTTTCTCGGAAGTAATATTTTTTCCCCCTTGTTGAAAGGAAGAAATTAATTTTGCTGTGATTGATTTTAATTAATTTCTGGTAGTTAAATGATCGATATCTTTTATTTCTTCGCGAATTACTTGCACATAGGCATGTCAAAGTTGACGATTTGATTTTAATGGGAAATTTATTGGTGAGTGGTAAAGCTATGGTTGACAAAACTCATGTCGATGAACTGTTTGTTGAAATGTCTTGAATTGAACTTATTGTTTAGTTAGTCTGGGYTTGAATTTCATCTAATCCCTTTTGAGACACATAACTTGTTAGTCTTGTATGCTTCGTTCTAAATAGTTATAGTTAATAAACGAGCTGGCCGTTTGCAAAATCTGTGCTTCGTGTTGCAGGGGCTGTTGCGGAGCCAAAAGCTGTAAATGCTACCGAGCCTTTGTTACTTAATGCCGCACGGCGGCAAAGAAGTAGAGAGACCCCCGGTGTGGCTTATGAGACAAGTAGGGAGGTACATGAAGGCAGGTTTACTTCAACTCGTTTTTTTTAATAATAAATAAAATCAATAATTTGAATTATATGTCAAAGTACAAAATACTTGTGATTATTTAACTTGATTACAAAACTTATTAATTGCATCTAGAATTATGTTAGTTCATTTTGTCTATATTATTTATATAAAATAATAATAATAATAATAATAATTAATTATTTTATTATTCATACTGAGCCTGCATTTGTTTTAACTGCTTTCGACAGAGTTACCAAACCCTGTGTGAAAAACATCCGTCCTTCCGGGAAAGATCGGAAAATGTTGATCTTGTGGTGGAAATTTCACTTCAGCCGTGGAAAGTTTTTAAACCCGATGGCGTAAGATATATATATATATATATATGTTTTATTTTATAACCTTAAGTAATTCATTCCACTTTAAGTGATCTGGTTAATTTAATTGCAAAATTTTAATATTTCAGGTCATCTTGTTCTCTGATATTCTTACCCCTTTGTCAGGTATGWACATACCTTTCGACATTGTCAAAGGTAAGGGCCCCATCATATTCGATCCGATTCGGACAGCTGGCGATGTTGAGAAAGTGAGAGAATTCACTCCCGACGAGTCGGTTCCGTATGTTGGTGAAGCTTTAACGATCTTGCGCAAAGAGGTCCCACCTTATATTGTTCTGCTGTTATTTTCATTTTTATTTATTTAAGCGAGAATGTGTTGAAGATTGCAGTGGAAGTGCACAAGAGGAGTTGAGAGAAAAAGCTTCAGATCATGATGGCGGACTTAAGGCTGTCAAAATTGAATCTGTTGACGTCCTTGTTGCTGCTGAGAAGTGCACATCTTCTGAAAATGACTCTGGTTCTTGTCTGGGGTAAGTATACTTATATCTCTGTCTATATTTATACTACTACTAAAAGTTTGAACAGATCGATAGGTTCTTTTTAATACTTTTAGTTTGACATAACAATCCTTTCGACATAGTAAGTGTTGAATTTTGCGTGTCGCACGTGTCAAACCAAAGAAATGGGTTTTGTGGTTAACAGTCTTTATATTAGGATTAAGAAGAGAAAATAAGGGTGATTTTTTTATTTTTTATTTAGCTTGGGGCAATAAATGCTCTCTTTAATATTCAAGACACTGCGAATTAATAGAGTATTAATTGATGCATGCTTAACAAAATCTAACACTTTTTTTTGTGACAGATTAGATACAGCAAACTTTGAGGACCAAAAACCAATTGCACCAGAAACTCTCACAATATCAAACGAAAATGGAGAACCTGAAAAGCCTCCTGAAATATGTGCATTTGAAGGCAAGTTACTTTTTTAATTTTCCAAATGCCTATGTATATGTATGTAACCATTTTTCGCATGCATGACATTGATTATGCCGGAAGATATTAAGAATATGAAGAAAATGGGTTTTGATGGCTACAGATTTTTGATTTCATGGTCAAGGATTTTACCAGGTAAGATAAAATTGAACACTTTTGAAAAAAAATAATAGTCGCAATATGATAAATTGCAGTTTCAGTACTAATTTCACCATATATATATTTCAATTCAATCACGTACTTTGAATTGTTGTGCAWTCTAGGAGGCCAAGATTGAAATGTTATATATTATTTATTACTCTGTTGCAATAGGTGCAATATTACAACATTATTTTGCTTTCATTATGTACAATAATAGGTGGGAGAGTTTGTGCCGGAATCAATAGAGAAGGAGTCGATTATTATAATGATCTTATCGACACAATCCTAGCCAACGGTATGTAGTAGGCTTTGAATATTTAATAATATTAATCAGGTAATTACCCTTTTTATTTTTATTTATATTTTTTAAAAATAATTACACTTGGATTCAGGCATGACACCGTTTGTGACTCTGTTTCACTGGGATACTCCCTTTTGCTTGGAAAAGGAGTATGATGGCTTTTTAAGTAAAAAGATAGTGTAAGTATTCATGTCAGACCATTTTACTAATTAAAGGACCACATTTGCCATTTTTATGTTTAAATTATTATTTTTTTGCAATAATAAAGGGATGATTTTCTTGCGTACGCGGAGTTTTGCTTTTGGGAGTTTGGCGATCGAGTGAAATATTGGGCCACCTTAAATGAGCCGTGGTCCTACGCGGTGCATGGATATGTGAGGCGATTTTCCACCCAGCAAGGCACCTAGCTCGCCCACTCATCGACTTTTGAATACCATCCTACCTCACAGAAGTGTTCAGCTTCCGGATCGACCCGTCCCGCTCAACCGAACCTACTCCGATGTCAAGTATGATAAGTCTGATCCCGCCAAAGATGCGTACACTGTAGCAAGAAATTTACTTCTTGCTCATTCTGCAGCTAGTCATTCATACCGAACCAAATTCAAGGTTTCGTTTCTAGATGCATAGTATATTAATTTAACTTTCAATACCCAAATTGTATAAGTGCATGTTTGAAATCTAATTGAAAAACAGTAAATGAGTGGTTTTTGTGACACCAAGAGATACAAGAAGGTCAGATAGGAATCGTACTAATCTCTACTTGGGGTGTCCCGTACGATAAAGATTCGGTTGATGATAAAGCTGCGGCTTTAAGATCTGTGGATTTTATGCTTGGCTGGTATGTGTATTTAGTTTAAATGCAAAATGATATTTTCTAAGTCTGATTACTAAAACAGAAAGTTGGTTCTTCTTGGCAGCTCTCGGAAGACAAGGGAAGCAATTCTAGCAATTCAACAAAATGAACATCCATTGAGATTAATTTTCTTTGTGATCAGATCAAACAGTTTATATCCCTTTTGACCTGTCTCATAACCAAAAAAGATGTACTTATGATCTCTAAAATCAAACCTTTTTTTTGTGAGGTAGTGGCATATGCTAGGCAACCAGAAGGTCTGAGATAAGAATAATCTGGAAGCTTGTGATAGAGCATCTCATATGGTGTTTTCAAGTTTTCTATAATCCCATTTTGTTAGGGTGCGTGAGTATAATTGTTTTGGAGTAAAATTACATAAACAGTGAATAAGGAGTGATTCTTATGGTTAAAAAACTCAGCACCATTTTCAGTCCTAAAAACTTTGATGGACTTATGAAACTACTTTTTATCATCAGAATGAATTGTTCAAGAATAGATGAAACTTGACACTTGTCTTGGACCATATCAACAATTCCTTTGTAGGATATACTTTCCACTTTCTCTTCTTTGACACCCATGTCATTGAGGCTCATTACACTTGATATCTTTTTTGTTCTTTACCTCTTCCAAAGTGTTGATGTTGTTGAGAATTGTTGTGAAATTTCCCTTGATTACCTTCCATTTAATTGGAACCTTATGCCATCATAACCATATTATCCATTTATCATATTCCGCAGAATTTATTTCTGGTACAGGTACCATTTAGCAATTCTAAGAGTGGAAGAACATGATAGAGAAACAAAAAGCACCTTATGAGGTCATATTTTTATTCTTGTATTTTATTTATTAAGAAGAGGAAGAGCTTATGAAGCTTCAGAAACAAGAAGCTATGCAGCTGCTTAAAAAGAAAGAAAAAACTGAAACCCTGATCAAGGTTTTTTTTTGGCTAAATTTCATCTTTTTTTTTTAAATTCTAAAAATGTAAATGGTGTTGGTGTTTAATTCGTCGTTTCAAATGCAGAAAATAAAGAGGACCGTCAAAAGCAGGAGAAAGAGAAGGGAGAAAAGATTGTTGGCCCGAACAAACCGAAGAAGCCAACTTCTTCATATATTCTTTGCAGATTTGTGTTATATTCCTGGTTATTATCTTACTTAGAAATTTTCGATTAATTGTGAACAAGTTTTTATTTTAATTTGTGCAGCAAAGAGGCGAAGTCGAAGTTTGGGTATTTGGAAACTAAAACGAGATACGTGAAATTTGGGTCAGAGAATACACAGTATATTCCGATGACGTTGGGTGCGTTTCTAGATGAGAGAGGTATACGCCATCCGAATGTCAATGTGAGTCGCCGGGCGAGTTATCTTTTCATGAGGGTTGTATATTGGGTTACTATCACTTTTTTTCATTATTTGCAACACTAATGAAGATGTTTAAATTCTAAATCCCAATTATTTTAATACATTGCCTTATCTCAAGTTCAAAATGATTTGATTTTTGTTTAGTGTGTAATGCTTTCATTTATTTATTATTTTCTTGTTCTAATACGTTGATTCTTGATTTTGTTAGTTTGGTTGAGTTGCTAACTATTTGTGGCAGTGGCATTTTTGTAATATACATTTTTTTTGTTTTACTTTGCAGATTCACAGAGACGCCGTTCAAGAGGAGTTTAGAATCTCCTTCAGCTTGGAAGTCCCCTTGGTTTCTTAGAGGTTATTGCTTGATCACAATATAGGTTGTGCAATATATTTTGGAGTGTAAGAAACAAACTATTTGTGGATAACTTGAATGGTAACAAAATAGGTACTCATCGTCTTTTGGTGATTTCTATTTTAACATTTGTTGATCCTGTATTTTGCGACTTGTGTTGTTTGTATTGACGTCTTTTGGTGATTGTGTATTATTGTGATTAATGGATGATTTTTGGATTGTTATTTGGATTATATAAATAACAGGTATTTTTGAAAAAATTGTGATTTAAATATGTAATTAGTATTGTGATTTATGAGGTAAGAACAGATACCAAAAAAATTCTGCAATTCCAAAGATATCAAATCTAGAACGTCTTTCTTAAAGGCGTTCTAGAAAATGTATATTCTAGAACGTCTTTTTTCAGAAAGGCG
Organism: Phtheirospermum japonicum; assembly: GCA_014905375.1. Lineage (NCBI taxonomy): Eukaryota > Viridiplantae > Streptophyta > Magnoliopsida > Lamiales > Orobanchaceae > Phtheirospermum > Phtheirospermum japonicum. Next base: position 129,720 of record BMAC01000361.1, on the reverse strand, counting down.
TCCTGGAAAATATATATTTTAGAACGTCTTTGAGAAAGATGATCTAGAATATACATTTTCCACAACGCCTTTTTGAAAAGGCGTTGTGGAAAATGTATATTCTAGATCACTTTCCATATTGACGTTCTGAAAAATGTATATTCTAAAACGTCTCTTTCGAAAAAGGCATTGTGGAAAATGTATATTCTAGATCGCTTTCAATATTGACGTTTTGGAAAATGTATATTCTAGAACGTCTTTTCTAAATGACGTTAAATGACGTTCTGGAAAATATTTATTCTAGAACGTCCTATTCTAAATGACGTTATAGAATATACATTTTCCAGAACGTCTTTATTGTAACCGATCTGGAATGTTATTTTATTGAACATATTAACCGGGAAAACTATTTTCTAGAACGGGTAAATTTTTTTTCTAGAACGCCTCAAATAACCGTTCTAGAATATCGGATATTATAGAACGCCTCATAAAGCTGATCTGGAAAATCTGATATACTAGAACAGCTCTAGTCAGAACGCCTGGGTAGGGCGATCTAGAATAACTGAAATAGAGCGTTCTAGAAAACTGTTTCTGCACTAGTGAGCGCCTTGGTCAAGTAATTGCGTTCATGAAGGAAGGTAAGATTTTGGATTCTGGTCATTTTATCGGTTTAATTTTTGTGTAATTTAATAATGAGTGCAACTATTTAGTTACCTGGTAAGGAGTTCAGATTTCTGCTTTCAAACTGAGTGGTCTTGAATCTTCTGGCTTGGTCGAGGATGGGAGAAAATTATTTTGAGACTAATTGTGTTTATAATCATCTTAAAATTTGTTGCACGTGGAGGCTCAGCAATGAGGGGTAACTCTGATTGTAATCATAATTTGTTTTCTTCATTTAGTATGTTCATAGGTGCCCCCGTAATCAGATTTTGCCTTCGGACTTGAGTTTTCAGTTGTTTTTTTCCACGTTATGAAGATTAATGAGCTGTTGTTTTCTTTTGTTTAAGTAGGGTTTGCGCCCGGACAAAGACAGTTAGAAAGAAACCTGGAAGAGGATCACGATTCCTGAGAACAGGCTCTTCGAGAGACTCTTCTTCCCGTTATTAGACGCGAGCCAACCGGAATTGTGGTTGTCCTTCATCTAATTCAGAAAATATTTGTTGTTTCTCAGAATCAACTGCACGTGATCTGTTACATGGTACGTGATCCTTCATCTATATTTTTTTTGGGGGGGCGGTACCATATGTGTAACTTTGGTGAATCCTGTGGTGTCTTCAATCTATGGAGTGATTTTCTTTGTAGTTTCTAAATATTTATATGTTCATTGATTAAGTAATGAGTGTTTGGATTTTTCTATAGTCGTTGAAATATTTGGGTGTTCGGGAATATGGATTTCCCTCTTTAATCAACAATGTCGCCACTAGGGGAAATTGTGGATGTATTTCAAGTAAATTTTCGGATGTAGTTACATTTAGTTAATTTTGGCATATTATTTAAAATGCTTGTTTTCTTCTTTTTCTTTCTGAGATTTAATTGGTTACGACGTAAGGAAATCTAAGGTATCTATATCTAAAACAAGGAGATTTTGAATTATTTAGGCTTTGGTTTGTACTCTTAAGGGTACAGATAAAGAAATATAATTGCTATATAGATCTGTGTGATCTTGATCAATACCATAACTTGTGCAGACAAAGAAATAGTGTATGTTGGTTTAATGAAGGGGCTTTATGCAAATTAATCACTCTCATGATTATTAATAAACTCAAATTCAAATGTACTGAATTAATCCACACTTCCACTCCGTAAGCTTAAGCTCTTTATATAGCATTGATAGATTCCCAATCAATCTTACAGCATTTATATCCACATATTGTATTTCCACTCCACAAATGGTTGTGAAAGTGGAACTGGTGGAGCTTGCTAAATAAAAAGTTTTGTTTTTTTGTATTTTTTGGGTTTTCTCTATCATAATGGGGTTTGTTTAGTGCAGAAAGTTAAGAGATTTCGGCAACTTTGATGAACTGCCCATGCCAGTCAAATGGGGTAGTCTGTGGTTACAAATAAAAAGTGCCTAAATTTAATTGTCATTAAAGGTAATAGTTAATAGTTATGGTATGAAGCCAAGTCAATATAAGAAATTCAGTTTATAAATACTCATGACAATTCAGGAACTTCTTAATTCTAGCGGTTCACGTCTTTGATTCATGCACTGAACTAACTTATTTAGTAAAGATGAAAAAAAACATCAGTGAAGTCTTGGCAACCAAATAAGGAATAGAGTAAAGACATAATGAGAAGCGACTATTGAAAAGAAGAACAAAAAAAACTGGAAAGCATAAATTTGAATAATTATACGTATATCATAGCCTCGAGGTTAATATATTATTCAAAGAAAAACAAACACAAATTCAAGAGTATATAATTAGATATAGACACGAATTTATACTAATAGAATGATTTTCAGTTGGTCAAGCTTATGTATACACAGTCCAAATAATCATTTTCAAATATTTTTAACAATTAATATACATGATGGGGATCCTGCCTAACCCCCGCCTTAAGTATGTTTTATGGAGAAAAAAAACATATAAAACATAACATTAAAACTGTTATTTAGTGCATGCTCGAAAAATTACAAGAAAATAAGACCATGACAGTACTGGGAGCAGGTTTCAAGCAGTGCATGCTTTGCTTCACTTTTAAGAATATTGAATTTTTAAGATTCCAAATAAGACATACGATCTATAATTACTCCAGTCTCCTACATAATAGTACAAATCAACAACCAACAACCAACATCCTTCAAATGATCAGCCCCAAGGCATATGGGATTCCCTTGAAACTATGGTAAACTACGTTAAATGATTTCAGAATCATATGAACCAAATATTATGTCCATGGATTTTGGGATTTTATTTATTTTACTTATGAAGATTCGTGAATATTTGCGCGCAAGTTTTGCCTTCGGACTTGAGTTTTCAGGGTTTTTTTTTCGACGTTATGAAGATTAATGAGCCGTTGTTTTGTTTTGTATAAGTAGGTTTTGCACCCGGGCAAAGACAAATAGAATGAAATCGTTTAGGATATGTACTACTACTTCAAAGGATTTTGCGAAAAGGTTTTTAATAAACCAGCCATATGGTACGACTTATGAAAAAATTGTGCTGCATCAATATTCAAAACCGACGACAATGCATAATGCAAAAATTGTGCTGCATCAATATTCAAAACCGACGACAATGCATCATGCAGAAAGTGCCAGGAGGACGACCCTAAAACAACCCCGAGGTAATAAATTTAATCAAGTTTACAAATGCTTAACTAAAATATAGATACATTACTTATGATACTAAAAAATTATTTATTCTATTAAAGATATAGGTTGGTTTTAAATATAACCCAAGGACATAATAGTGTAACTGTAACACTCTTCGAAGATGCAGCATCTTGGATGTGTCGTTGATGAATACATTGCATCAATCAACCAGGTGACTTATTAAGAGAAACAAAATTCTAATCAACCGTAATCGTTAGATGTGCCGTTGATGAATACATTGCATCAATCAACCAGGTGACTTATTAAGAGAAACAAAATTCTAATCAGTAGGTCATTTATATCGATAATTATTAGTTATTTTCTTATTTTAATTAATTTTATAATTGTATATGGGGAAAATAAATCCAGATACTTCAGGGGATTGAGTTTACAAGCATAAAAAGAACTCCAGTTTCTTATTGCCATGAACCAAAAGGTAGAAGTAAAAAATGGAAAACTGAACGTGGTAGTTGAAACAATAGAATGGATAGAACCCAAAGAGAAAGGAAAACAAGGGGCAACCGAAGAAACAAAAATGCTTTCTCACAACAATGTTCCATCATCGAAAGTGACTATGAAAGAAGATGGAGCGCGATGATGACAATGCGATGTCAAACGATGAAAAAGAGGACTATTAATAGCCTTAAGAAATGGTGTGCGAAGAAAACATTGAAATCAAATAACAAGAAAACATCTACGGCCATCAAGACCCACTCAAAATATAATTAAGGCATCTTATTTTAACAGAAAGAATATGTTCAAAACTTAGAAATAATAAAAATATGCATCTACATAATAATATTTTGTTTTGATTTTTCATATGATTTTGTAAAATTAGAAGGTGTATGGATATAAGAATAATTCTCAAATTCACGATGTTGTTAATCAATGTTACCAACATCAGTTAACAACATCGACTAGAGTAAATTAAATTTATGCAGTGGAAATTAAAATACGAGAACACAATTTAACAAATTCAGTTCACAAGTAAATACTTGTGAACTTGGGTGTACAAACCCAAAAACTATATTACTTTCACTTTACGTTCAATACAAAATATAAAGTAATATATGAAAACTAAATATCAAGAAACTTGATACTAAATACTTGTTGCCGGAATTGCAAGATCCTTCCGTCGGTCACGTAACTTCAAAGATCTTGTTTCTCGCGAACGTTGGCTCCAAGTAGTTTTCTTCTTCGTGTTCTTCTTCTCTTGTGCTTCGTCTTGCGTCGTGCCTTGCGCCTTCAAGAGATCCGTGCGTCAATCCTCTAAAAACCGTAGTACCAAGCTTTAGGATTTCTATTGTCTTAAATAGACAATTCTAAAATCCTAAACTTGGTAAATACCTAAAAACAAATCCTAAACACAATCTAGGAATAATTAAAGTCTTGTGCATAAACTAGGAAACATAATATTGTCCTAAATCTAGTTTCCTAACATATTTTGTGCCCAAAAAAGGCAAATAACAAAATAGGAATTATTGCCAAGAATAAATTCCTCAACAATCTCCCCATTTTGCCTTTTTGGACAAAACACTAAGACGCAAACACAAATGAAAAAATACTAACTCCCCCTAAGATAGAAAATTCCCCCTAAACAAAACACCCAATGTTGTTAACACTCAAACCAACATTACACATCAACATTGTTCAAAATACTTATCAAAATAAACTGCCAAGGAACCTATTGACCTCGAACCCTCTTTGAACGACGAGGGGATGTCGAAGTTCCTTCACCACCTTCCTTTCTCTTCCTCTTCTGCATTCGCAGCATTCTCCTCAAAGCCTTATCGCGAGCGCGAATTCGTTTCCTCCTCCTTTCCTGAGCAAGGCTCGCCAAGGTTTCGGCAGCAACAGCATCTTCAGCAGCAGTATCATCTCCATCGGCAACATCTTCTGCATCAACATTTTCTCCCCCTATGTCCGTGTCAACGTCCTCTCCCCCTTTTTGACCAGAAAGGGAAAGGGCCTCCAATAGTGAGCAACGAAGTGCCTGCAGCTTAGAAATCTGCAAGTCAATGGAAGAAACATGCGCACGCAGGAGCTGCGCAGAAATACGGACCATGTTGGGATAGTCCTTCCCAACATCACTATCAACATCAGCAGGAACTGGAGTCTGCCAAGGCAAATCGATCACCCTAGCACCAGTAGTGTGTTGGCCTCGAAAAGCAAACCAATCCGCATCACCAGTGAGCACATCATCTGGGAGAAGCGTCAGACCTTGGTTCTTCAACAAGCTGAAAATAAGAGAGGGAAAACACAATGAGGTAGCAGACCTTGATGTGGCAAACTTAGTAAAAATATCAAAAACATGATGCCCGAAACTGAACTTCACACCCTTCCCAAACTTAAATAAAAACTGGGCCTGAGGCCGAGTAACAACCGTAGTGTTCTTGGAAGGAACCCAGTTTCAAAGAGCCACTTTGTGCATAATAGAATATAAAGACGAGATCCTAGTGCTCGGCAGTTGCTCAAACCAAGAATGCACCACACCACCAGATAAAAAAGACACAACCTCATCCATATCATCCACAGCAAAATTATCCCGATGTGAAGTGGTGCCAAATAAATCATCAATTAAGTCAGGGGTGAAGGCAAACACTCTACCACGCAGAAAAACTTTCTCATAGTTCACAGAGCTTAAATCAACAATCGAGGGCAGCATATTCGCATAGAACTCAAGAACTATGTCTCTAACAAATGGAACGGTTGTAGAGACTGTGGAATACATACCGTGAAATTGGAGGTAGGCTATCAGGTTGTGGCGCTCAAACAAATCAATCGGCACTTTTCTCTCAGCAATCATATGGCTAGTTTGATAAATATCAAACAACTCAGCAGCCTCATCGGTTAAAATTTTCTCTGAAAAGGGCTCCATGTCCTCAATCTCGGGTGTAGGAGTAGCAGTGCCAGATGAGGACTGGGAGTGATCACAGGCAGCCGAGGAGGACTGCGCGGGAGAATGAGATGGAATGGGAACAGATGCAGTGCGGGAGGACGAGACAGACTTTGAGCGACTCAATGTTGGTAAGGGGCTACCAACATGACTAACAACATCATCCTTTGCAGCTGCCTTCTTTTTCTTCTTATCCTTTTTGAATGCAGCAAGAATATCTTTCAAGGGCATATCCATTGAAGAGTCAGGGGAATGTTCAAAAAGACCTGTATCAAACTCAGGTGATGCACCACGAATTGGAGACGGCGGGGGAACATCAGCAGGCGACTTGGCGAAACTAGTAACTTCGTCAGTGATAAAATCCAGCACAGTATATGGAGGCGAAGAGTACTCAGTAGCAGATGACTTGGGAGAGACTTTGACCTTTGCCTAGCTGGGAGAGACACTATCTTTCGTCAGGCCGGGTCTCTTGTCGGCTTTACGTATAAGCTGCTTGCGGCGAGTAAACCCCTTCTTCTCCGGCAAACTAGGAGCCGAAGCAGACGGCGGCACAACTCCGGCAATCGGATCAGTAGGCTCAAAATCATGATCATCGGGGTCAGACTCCACAACAACATCCTCCTGGAGGTTCATGTGTTCAATCGGCACGTGGCGACGCGGACCAGCCCTGCTCTTTGGGACCGCGGGCGGCACAACGCCGGGCGGTATGTTGCGCAAATGCCTAGACCGCTTCAAAGTTGGATTCCCTACGCGGCCAAAGGTCTCAGCCACAAAAGCCAACGGGGGGGTTATCGACGTCTATTTCGTTCCCAGGCTGTCCAGGGAACACTTGAGTAACCGGCGTGGCGTCGACCGGCGATGGAACAGGCACGGCAGCGAGAGAATCAGGCGCATGCAATTTAGGCGGCGATGTTGATAGTGGTGGGTTTGAAGAGCTACCACCACCAATCTCTTCACGAATATCTAGGCCACCAATTTTTGGGAAAGCCAACGGGACCTAGTCACTGGAGCGGCGAACCTCTTCAGGCAGTACTGGGACAGACGAGGATGACAGCGGTGAATTGGTCATCCTGCACAAACTCACAAAAATACACAACCAAGAACCAAAATAATCGAGAGAATTTGAGAGGGATAAGGATTCTAGGAGTTTTAATCTGAAAGGGTTTGCAATTGTGAGCCAACGGTAAAAAGCAAAWCAGCTTTTTATCCTTCCAAAAGATGACCGTTGCCCACAAGGAGAGAGAAGGTAAAAAAAAGGAAAACCCCAAAAAAAAAATTACCGGCCGATTTTTGTCTTTTAAAACACGATTTTTGTTTCCAAAAAAAATAAAGCCACTCCTCCTAGAATTAGGCTACATGATCACACAAGTTATCCCACTAACTCTTTCCATAAACTCTTTTTCCTAAAATTTTTTTTTTTAAATTGCACAACTTAATCTACAAAATAGGCCGAAAGACAAAGCTGATTTTAATGAACCATCAGCACAGTTTTACCTATCTTGTGCAATGTTACTTTTCACTCACCAAATTCACCTCGCTATTACCTGTCCAGCCGTCCGATTATAACTCCACTGAAACACTTGGTTAGTTCAATTCAAAACAAAATTAAGAGATTTCAAGTAAGACAAAAACACAAGAAACATAACGCACAGTAAGATGGCATCTTCACAAAGTATGAATGTCCTACGGGATGCCTAAGAATCATGACCTAAAAGGTTAAAACAGAACACATTATGATTTCAGTGTTTTGATCTAATGTTGCTTTTTATTACTAACAACATTATAAACCAACATTGCCCTAGGTGAAGTCAATGGAAACTTACCCCTTAACCCAAGTTAATGACTACGTCAAAATCTCTCAAGAAGGCGAATTTTAAAGATTGGAGCATTTT